>JAOTJB010000210.1:7933108-7943928 GCA_027123815.1 Erythroxylum minutifolium | reverse complement strand
TTATTATTATTATTATTATTATTATTATTATTATTAAATTCCTTATTACTATTAATTTTCTTCTTCTTCTTCTTAATATTATTATTATTACTAATATTATTATTTATTTTCTAACTAGTAGAAAAGTTGTTTCCAAATTTAAATTGAATTTCTAATCCAGTTTTGAGAATATTGCTTATAATTACCTCAACTTCCAATCTGGTTTTAAAAATATTGCGCATAATTACTCCTTTTTTAATGTTAAATTTAAATTCAAACTCAAATTCATTGTTGACATGAATTCAATTGGATTTATTGACCTCAAAAAGGCTTGAATTAATCCAACATCTCAATAAATAGGAAGAATTTTGTTCTTCAAAAGAAAAATGAAAATTACAGGGACAAGTGCATTTCTTCTTTGTTTTGCATTGCTAAAGAAGAGCTTACATGTTGTCATTACAGTTTCTGTCAAGTGTACTATAAATAGATAGATTCAAAAACTCATCAGAACTGATCAAAACCTAAGCTCCAGCTCAAGGAACATTACAACTCGATGAGATTTGAGCCATCTCATTTTATCAGAACTGCGCATCCCAACTCATTGATGAGTGAAGAAAATTTGGGACATGAAACTTGAGTCTTAGAATATGAATTAAATCCAAAGAAAGCTAGACAGTTAAACAAGTTTGTAATCAAAACAATGTAAGCAACAAAGATTGAAACAAATCCAATAGTGAAGAGAACTGAATCTAAATCCAGTTGTTATACTTCTAACAACATAAATTCCCACAACTAAATGAAGCCATAAATTCAAGACTTGTTCACATTACAAAGAGACAATTGAAGAAAATGGCCAAGGAAGTTCACTCATCAGTAAAAGTACATGGAGAACAGCAACAAACAGACAAAGAAACTGTCCCTTTTCAACTCTAATCTTCAGCTTCTACAAGTTCCCTCTCTTCGGCGATGGCAGCCATCTGTTCATTTAACTTTTCAGTCTTTCCCAGCAAAATCTCAATATGGGAGAATATTAAAAACCAAGAAATCAAGCACAAAACGTGAAATGAATGTAAACTCTACATTATGGTACAGAAATGGAAGTTGTGGAAACACTCAGACATAGAAAGTAAACAAGCATCTCAACGAATCAGGAATCAGGTGTTTTAATGAAATGTGATGATCAGGCTAACAAGCACCCCACAAAAGTAATATACAGAGGATATTTATGTAGCCAAACCACAATTCCACATGTAAAATGCTAAGATAGAAGATATCATTGGGAGGTCTAGAGATTTACCTTAGCTTTTTGAACAGTACGCCCTCTTGTATCATCCCTCATATCAACCGTGGATGTCATAATTTATGCCCGTAGGATTAAACATGAGTAACGACACGATGTAAAACAAAACCTAGTAAATAAACAAATGCAATAAAAATCATACTCTTTTCAACAAATAATCCGTTGTTTTTCAAGATCTCTGCAACAGTAACAACAGTGGCAATAGTTGCAAGCATGACAGAGCAAAATGTTACTTACAATTGCCACAAAAAAGTTAGCCATTTTTAATTATCCACAAAGCTCACTAATGTTAGCAAATTTGTTTGAAGAAAGGTTGAAACTGAGGTTGCCAAATGAGAATAAAAGAAACTATTTTCTAATTCCCTTTTCCAATTAGTCTCTAAACATTCAATGGAACAAGATATAAACAAAAGAGTTTTAAAAAATTAATAATGATCTCAAAAACTCTCATTTAACATCCTAAAAAATCGAGTGTTTCCTAATTAGGTTAAGCGAAAATTTAACGAGTTAGCTACCCAATAGAGATAGACCAAAAAGTACAAATTCATGGAATTAAACATTTACAATAATCTAGGCCTAAAGTAATTGTTACCCATTTTGAGAGCAGACAGCTCCACCTTGTTGAGTTGTTGCATATACCTCTCTAAAGCCCATAATACGTCTGTGAGAAGAACCTCGCATAACCCTAAAACCCTAAAATCAAGTACAATATACATACAGAAAATAAGAGGGGAAAAAAGAAGAAGAAAAATCTTACTTTGGCAATTCTGTCTACTACAAATAAAAGCAACAAAATACCTATTGAAGCAAATCCAATAGTGAAGAGCGACATAGAGCCACTGATCCAGAGACGAGAGATAAGAGACGCTGCATGAGTGAGGTGCTGTGTGAGTGACAAATATTTTGGGGAAAATAGACGAAGGGTATAGGTTGTCAAAGAGAAAGAGAGGCGTGTTGAGGTTATTCCGAGTCTGCCCCAAATAGGTAAAGAGGGGCCTTTCTTTAGCTATTCGTTAACGTAACAAATAGGTAATGTTTAGGAATGTTATTCTGCAGGATAATTTTAAAACCAAACAAAGGAATAGATAATAGGTAGAAATAAGAGGGTAATAGAATTTTTATTACCCTCAACCAAACAGCCCGTTAGTGTTTAGAAGGATAGATTTTATGGTTGAAGTTAAGATTTGGGTGAAAAGAGCGATTTTAGATATTATGCAATGATGGAGAAAAGGAAATAAGGTTTTGGGTTGAAAAAACTCAAGTTTGGCTTTTATAGTATAAAGGTTTAAGAAAAGACTGGCGTCAAACCCATTTCAACATTGATACTGATTTTGTTCTTTGTCTTTAAAATGTTGCTCATTTATGAAATTAGAATTGGACATACTTCCCATATCAATGTCAAATTTGTTATGTTTTGTTACACTCTCTTGTATTATTTCAACATTGAAAAACATCCTACTTGTAAGTTGATGTTGATTATCCTTTATAGCCCTCAATTTATGCTTCAACTTGATTTTTCGATCTTTTTTCTAGTAATTCTTATTCCTGTTTCCTTTGTCTTAGTAAACATGATATGAATGCATGGATTAACAATCAATAATGCAAAAATTACAACTTAAACACACCTCAAACCAAAACTTAACATAAAATAATTTAGCTAAAACATAAAAAATAATGGAAAATTATAGAAATTTTAAACCTTCTTTTACACTTAAACTTGGCATCACTTTTAAATATCAAACAAATAAGATATTAAATCATGGGGTAATTAAGGTTGGGAATTCTCCCCTAATTTTATATAAGTTTGGAAAGTTGAAGCTCTAAAAAACCATAAAAATAATTTACCTATTAAGAAAATATAAATTAATAAAAAAAAGAAAGAAAGTAAAAGAAAAGAAAAGAAAAGTTAGAACCGTCGGGTTGTCTCCTAATAAGTGCTTCTTTAGAAGCACTTTAACTAGATTTCCCTTCATACTCTTTACTCATCTAAGATATATAATTAAAGGCTTGCTTTCATTCTTCTTTAAAATCTAATAGTCCTTAACTGCCTCTTGCTCCATTGGTAGTGGTTTACCCTATTCCTTTTTTCTACCTGTAGGATATAAGAGCCCTTTTCACTTGACCACCAACAAATCCTTGATCTTCTTCATATTGAAAAAGAGATCCTTGGAGAATTTAATATTAGTCCTGTTTGGTAAATAGCGGATTGCATTAGCTGTTAGTTGATTTTATCAACGGTTAATTGATAGCTAATTATACTAACTGATTTAACTAGCGGATAACATCAGCTATTTATTAAAGATGTTTGGTAAAATTAGCTATTTTGTATTAGCTGTTGATGTGTAAAATGACTTATTAGGGCATGATTTTAAAAAAATTATAAGGGCATGAATATTATATTTCTTAGTATTTCATTTAATATTCTTATAAGAACTTAGATTTAGATATTTAATTTTACAAAAATTAAAATTTTAACTTTAGTAAAAAACATAATAATAATAATAATAATAATAATAATAATAATAATCCAATGTTAAATTCTCTATTAATATAAATGATGCAGCGAGCTACATTATATTAATATTTTCATATAATATGTATGAATTTTATTATTTAATAACTTAAAATATCTATAATTATAGTATGACACAGATACGATATATAGTAGTTATATACTAAAAATATTAATTTGATATGACTCTTTATGTTCAAAAACTTAATATTAAGCTATTTCTAAATGTAAACTAATATAATAAAATTAAATAAAGATTAAAAGTTTAATTAGCCTCTTTATTATATTCTTCTAAACTTCACAACATAATTATACGATCACAAAAAGTCAACTTTAAAAACACACAAAGCAAAAGTAAAAAATAAAGTGGATGATAATATTGTCATTAGGCAAACAGCTAACTCCAAAAGCTCCTCTTATGGAGCTTTTAGAAATCAGCTTATTGAGGTTAAATAAGCTAACCAATAAGTCATTCACCAAACACATCAATAGCTTTTTAAGATGGTTAAAAAGCTAACTTTTAGCCAATAAGTTAAAAAATAGCTGAAAAGCTGTTTGCCAAACACCTCCAAAATCTTGTAGAACTACCTAATCAAGATTTAAAGCAAAACTTCTAATAACATGTTAACCATATGTTATAGCAAACTTAAAAAAAGTGCCTTACAAGAAGAAAGATTTAAGAACACTGCATACAAAAATTACAATCACAATCACAAGCCTGAAACTATACCACTAATCTAGATAGTAAAATACTTTTTATTTGTTGATGATTAAAATTTAACCAAAAATAGGGTAAATATGCATATGAATTTGAATGAAGGTAATAAGCAAGGTTTGAGTTGTATATTGCTATGTAGTGAAAAAAATTTCTCAAAGGTAATTGATTATTAAGTAAAAACAATTATTAGTATTAATGTTACTCTTTGTCACAACTTTGAAGGCATTGTAAAAGGACTCGAGTTTGGCTTAACTTGAAGTCAATGGCCATAACTTGAGTTAATCAAACTCAAGCTAAACTTAGATTTTTAAATTTTTTAATCTTTCGAATTTGACCCAGTCCAAAACTTGATATATATTAAGTTAGTCAGGGTTACTTGTTCTCTTCTCTTTGTCTCGACCGTTCTTTTCATCTTTCCTCCTTCTCTCTATTAAGGTGCTTTTCTTTACATCACCATCTTTCTTCTCTCTGCTAAGGTGTTCTTTTCATCGTCAGCTTTCTTCATTCTCTTTAAGTAAGTAGAGAAGCAAAGAGGAGTAAGATGATAACTTTGGTTTAAGGCAAAGATCAACTTAAGGCAAATCAACAATAAGGTAGACCGTGAAGAGTTGAAGCTTAATTATCTAATTTTTATTTCTTAGTTAGATTCATCTATAGTTAGGCTATGTTTAGTTGAACATAAGGTTTTTAATGGAATATAATGATTTATAATGGAATTGAATGTAAATGAATGTAATATTAGAAAATTGTTTTTTGAGAGCGATGTAAGTGTAATCTAGTGAAATGTTGTTTAGAAGAAGGGTTGATAATGTAATATAGTGAAATGTTGTTTAGAAGAAGGGTTCATAATATGATATGGTGAAATGTTGTCTATCATTTTACATTCTGTCTTAAACTCTCCAAATTGGAGGTAACTTATTTTTACTGTTTAGAATGAAATAGGATGTAATGTGAAACTCTCCCCTTCAATCTCATCTCATTCCATTCTATTATAAACCATCATCCCAAACGATAGAATAATATTATATTTCATTCCATTCCATTTGAAAATCCCTAAGGATATAGTTTCGCACAAATTATGAATCAATCGCAGCAGCTATATGCTTTCTGCAAATATGAAAACAAAAAATCAAATACAAAATAAACATGTTTGGTAATGCAGTTCAGTACACCTTATTTACGTCTGCGAGGCCCTCACCCAACTTAATCATTTTCACCAAAGAACAACAATAGTTTTACTCAAAGCATTACAGAGTCGACTTACTCAAGCTATGACATTATCCCTCGTCCTCACAACCTGTGAAAGAAAATTACTCCCAATAACATGACCACCTCGTACTAACCTCAAAGAGGATTTTCTCAATAATATTTGATAATAAAGAATGAAAATAAACAATTCAAGTGGTTGAAATAATAAAGAACATAAAGAAAGAAACTAGAGATAAGAAAAAAACTCTCTTAAAATCCAACTTCTTCAACGAAACAATAGGAAGTTGTCCACCAAGAAATTTGTTGTGAAGCTTTAAAATTGTCACTGAAACATCACATGCATAACAGCCATAAAAACTCATCAAACGAACAAACGTTTCATCACCGAAACGTCATACAAATATAGTTTCACATGCTAGCAAAAACCTACACATTTTTCCTCTGAAAAACTCTAAAATAGCTGTCCAAAAATCACAGTTTATCCATGTAGAACACAGCCATAAAAGATTACCTAAATCACCAAAGAAGTCATATGTTTCATCACTGAAACATGCCAAAGCACAGCTGCATAATTGGCAAAATTATTGCATGTTTCCCTCTATAAAATAATTAAGCAATAGTCCAATTATATACCTACATATGCATAAATGCAGTTGCTAAGAATAGTTCAATAGAGCATGTAATTACTCACCCAAAAACAAAGAAAACACAGCTACAAAATTGAAGAATTAACTACATGTTTTTCATTTCACAAAAATGATAAACTAGCTAACTAAGAATTCACTCGTCTTTGGAAAAATGCAGCTGCCAAAAGATAACATTAATCCCATAAAATCTACTACCGAAGATAGTTATTATCACTAAAATAGGCTATTAGTTAAATCCTATCTTGATTAGAATTTTAAACATAATCAACTTAAATTGAAAGAGTCTCACATAAGATAAAATACAAAATTCCAAGTATGTCCAACTAAGTCTAATTTCAAATAATGCCCAAAATTAAATAATAAGATATCATAGCATATATCTTAATAATTTCTCTCTTTTTGGCATTATTTGTCACATATTGAAACTCACCCTTAAGAAGATAATTGGACGCATACCATTGAGTCCACAAAACACATGAGAACTTGCCCTTAATCAAACATCAAGATCCAAAGAACTTCCATCAAGGTCATATAAGCAAATATCCAAATACACACACATCTAAATATCCAAATTGAACAAAAATAGTCACAATGATTCAAACAAGTCATCCAATTTCTCCAAGTAAACACAACAGCCATAGCCACTACATCAACCATTCTCCCCTTTGGGTCAAAAAAGATGTCAAAAAGTAAGGCTGATAGTTGCACATATACCTTGAAATTTTCCCCTGAATTAAACAGTCACAAAAAGTCGTGTATCTTCCTTTTGAGACAAAATAAAGCCAAAACGATGAATGCTTTCAATATGATCAATCTTAGCGAATAAAGAGCTATAAAAATCAGCAGTAGGTGCAGCAGAAAAATCATAAGCATGTTGCAGCAAAAGGCCAAGATGACAATTTACCACTAGTCAAAACATTATCTAACATATCATTACTCACATCAAAGTCATTCACATACAATTGATTAAATTCAGAAACCCCAAAAATGCTTTAAACTAATCAGAATCAAACTTAATCAATCTCCACCTTACATAAATATGAAAGCATATTATCCAAACTCGAACAACTCACAATATAGAAAGAAACTAAGAAAAAGCTTGAAAAATCCTAATCATATAAAATCCAAATCTCTATGCAGTTCTCCAAGCAATCCAAATCTTCCAACATGTCTCCAACCAAGCATCAACATTTTCTCAACATAACTTCATAAATCAAAATCCAGAAGCAAACTTTCAAATAATCAAGCAGAGCCTCATTTTCACATCAAATAAAGTATTCAACAAGTAAGGAAAAACCAAACACACACCAATCACCTAAACTTTAGAAAACTCAAAAATCAAAAACTCAAAAAGTCTAAACATTAATTCCTTTGAGCTCTCTTTTTTTAATAAATAAAATCAAAATATGCTTAAAAATGTAAAGCACACGATTCCTATATTCCTCGAAGAAATTCAAACCTTGCCTTATTCTTCGTCACATTATCTCTGTCATTAGATGTCTGGTTGGATTCTTTTCCAGGAACAACTAACTGTGGATCTAGACAATTTCTAGTAATAACTCCCTTGCATTTCTGTTCTGATATGTGAGGATGATTTTTTCTAACCCAAGTGTGTTTTGGTAACATGGGCTAGTACTAAAAATTTAATGAAGAATGTCTAAATTTTCATTTTTGACCCCTTTGAAATATCATTTGTAGCAGCTTGTAACAATTCAGCCTTATGTGTCTATTAACCCCAAAAAAGTGACAAGTAAGTATAAATTTTCATTTCTTACTTGAAGTTTCTCCTTGGACAGATCTGGTCACACTAATTCTCATCATTTAACTTAGAACATTCACCTTTATAGCCAATGTCTTGAAGGTCTCCTTTAATCTTCCTAATTTTCAGCAACTTTTTTAACTTTTCAACACCTCTATTTAACATTCTTATCCCTTTTTCTGTGTTGACCATCTTCAACTTTGTTTCATTAAGCTTATCTATTGGAGATAGTAACTTCTTCTTAAAGTCTTGAATGATGTTCTTCATGATAAAGTTTTCCTTCTTTAGCTTTTCATTTTCCTTACATGTTTGCACCTGCTTTGCATACATTAACTCATAGGCTTTGTAAATATCCTCACTTTTGTCTTCTGAGTCATTTCATCACTGTCATAATCTAAAATTAAACTTTGGATTGATTCATTTGTTTTTTTTTTGAAAATTTGAACTGATTTACCCATGATTTCATCATCTGTTTCTTCCTTCTTGGTTGTTGTTAAGCAAGAAGCTGGACTTCTACTGTATAAAGCAACTAACACAACATTATTGCTCACAAATTCCTCTTCACTATCATACTCACTTCCAGGTTCATTCTCACTTTAAGTACTTGTGTAAGACTTCCATTTTCTTTTCTTCAAAGTTTTAGCACATTCCGTTTGCACATGTCTGAAGCCTTGACATTCATGATATTTAATTTTCTTCACTTTTCTTTCATCATTTTGAATTTTAGCTTGTTGTTTGAAGTCATGATTTGGTGAGCTCCCACCATTCTGCCTAAACTCGAGTTTATCTTTCTTCAACTTCTTTAAACACTTGTTGGAATTTCTTGTCAATAACTCCATATCCTCATTTTCATCAGATTCATCTCCTAAGTCATTTATGACTTTTCTAACCTCAGCTTGCAATGCCAATATTTTGTTCTTCTCTCATTTGTCACTTAACAAATTCATCTCAAAGTTGGTAAGAATCCTAATTAACTTATTAAAAAATGATTCATTGATATCATAGGCTTCTTCTATGGCTACAATTTTCGGTATGAATCTCAGAGACAATGATCTTAATGTCTTTTTAACAAGTTTCAGATTGAAATACTTCTTCCTAAATTGATGTGTTTGGTTTTCTATATCATGCAGTCTCTCATAAAAGTCTTCAATAATTTCACTCTCATCCATCTTCAACTCTTCAAATCTCACAGTCAACATTGCAAAGTGTCTCATGCTTCTTTCGTCGATTCACATGTAGAAATCATACTAAAGCATCCTTCATCGACAACACTGAAGATTGCATTCAATGCATGAGAATTGCCAATTCAGATGGATCTTTAGGTACTGCTTCATTCTTTTCATCAATCGTCATTGGATATGTCTAGCCATTCAACACCAAAGTCCCTACCATAGTGTCTTGTGATTGAATTAATACTTTCATTCTTGATTTCCAAACAAGGTAATTCGAACTATCTAGTAACGGAAGTCTAATGATCGATGCCCCTTCTCTTATAGCCATAATTGTGAAACACAAATCTGCATCAATTTGATGTACCAAGTTCTGATTCGGTAACCTGCTTTGATACCAATTGAAAATCCCTAAGGATATAATTTCACACAAATTATGAATCAGTTGCAGTAGCCTTAAGCTTACTGAAAAATATGAAAACAAAAAAATTAAATAAGAAATAAACAAACCAATACTCAAGATTTGATAACACAGTTCAGCACACTTTGCCTATGTTTGCGAGGCCCTCACCTAGCTTAATCACTTTCACCAAAGAAAAACAATAGTTTTACTCAAGGCATTACAAAGCCGACTCACCCAATCCTTTACACTATCTCTCATCCTCACAAATCGTAAAAGAAAATTACTTTCAATAACATGACTACCTCGTGCTAACCTCAACAGAGAATTTTCTCAACATCATTTGATAATAAATAATGAAAACAAACAACTCAAGTGGTTGAAATAATAAAGAACATAACCAAAGACACTTGAGATAAGTAAAACAACTTCCCTAAAATCTAACTTCTTTAACGAAAGAATAGGAAGTTGTCCACTAAGAAATTTGCTGTGCAGCTTCGAAATTGTCGCTGAAACATCCCACGCATAGTATCCAAAAAACTCATCAAACGAACAAATGTTTTATCACCAAAACGTCATACAAACACGACTGCACATACCACCAAAAAACTGCACGTTTCCTCTCAAAGAACTACAAAGCAATTGTCGAAAAATCACAGTTTATGCGTGTAGAACACAGCCACAAAATATTAACCAAATCACCAAAGAAGTCATATGTTTCATCACTAAAACATACCAAAAATACAGATGCACAATTGACAAAATTACTGCACGTTTTCCCTATCAAAAATAATTAAGTAGCAGTCCAATTATATGCCCACATATGTAGAAACGCAGTTGCTAAGAATGGTTCAATAGAGCATGTAATTGCTCACCCAAAAATAAAGAAAATGCAGTTACAAATTGATGAATTAATTAATGTTTTTCACTTCACAAAAATGATAAAGCAATTGTCTAAGAATTCACTCGTCTTTTGAAGACCACAGCTGCCAAAAGATAACATTAATCCCATAAAATCTGCTACTAAAGATGGTCATTATCACCAAAATAGGCTATCAATTAAATCCTATCTTGATTAGAATTTTAAACCTAAGCAACTTTATCTTGAAAGAGTCCCACATAATATA
>JAOTJB010000210.1:7782527-7793705 GCA_027123815.1 Erythroxylum minutifolium | reverse complement strand
TATATATGTGACAAGAGCATATCAATTTTCTTCTTTTTATTTATTAGTTATAGAACATTGATTTACCATTGAATAAAATCCTTAATTTAATCAACTAATAAATTTTTCATAATAACATTTTATAAAATACATAAATTATATAACCACATATTCAAAATTAATTTGGCCGCTTTGGTGACTAACAAATTAATTTTAACCATACTGCTCTATCTATAAAATGATATATCTAATACTGAGGCATAGTCAAAACCTTGAAATTAATGGTTATTCAGGAAGAAGATGGTCGGCGGCAACAATTGTAGGGACAATTAAAATAGAAGACATTTTCTTAAGCCAAAGATTAAACAAATAGCCATAGGAAAATGGAAAAAAATAAATGGAACACACGAGTTGATCCCTAGAAAAAGCAAAAGCAACGTGGTAAGTATGTGCGCCCCACTTCTATTATTGCCAACCTTTTGTAACTCCTACAGCACTCTCTATAAGATGGTAACATTGATTTACTTTAAAGGCTTTAGAAATCAAAAACTAATTGAATGAACCTTGATGAGAAACAGCATCAACAAACTTTCTATTGCGTTTTCACAGCAATAACATATAAATAGTGAATCTTCCACATGGCTGCTCCACCGGTGAGAACTCACGCTTGAGCGATTATTTCATAAAACTTCTCCTGATCAGGGATAGTGCTATATAAAGAAGTGTTAATAAAAAAAATGAAAATCTTAAATTTGTTTTCATAAACATCGTAATGAAGCAATCATCGAATCAGCAGTCTAAGGATTATTACCTATTCAAAATTTGTGGCTCTGATACCACGCGTAAGTTTTTCTATTCTTAATTATTAGGCATTAAAAACATAAATCATACGTAAATCATTTATGTTTATTCAGATCTTGAATATAATAATAACTAAATAGATGAATTGAATAAATTACTTAACTTGAGTGGAATTTGTCATGTTGTAAAAAGAAAATTTTCAACGATCTTAAATTGGTTTTTGTCTCTTAACTCTCTTTCTATATCAGATAGCTTGATAGATAACCTAATATGCAAATACCTTCGTTCTATGTTTGTTTTGTCCATATTTTATTAGGGTAGATAGAAGATTAGTTTATATATACACTTCTTTGTTGACATTAAATCTTATATGTCTATCGATTATTAAATTAACGGTCAAGATTTAATAAATTATTAAATAAAGAAAAACCGTAAACCAAGTTTAATATGGGCTGTAGAAAGATCAGGACATATTTCTTATAACAACGACATGACCTTTCATAGCTAAAACCCTAGCAAAACTTCGACAAGCCCCTTTCTCCAATTCTCGTTCTTCTATCGACCTAGAAGGACATCATTTGAGCAAAAATGTTAAAGGTGAATAAAATAAGAGCTAAATAAAGCCATTCTAGTTTGTATCATAAGTCTTTTGCGAGCAGGATTCAGGAACTCAAGAAGCACCTGAAACTTCTCTGCAAACTAGGGATTTAACCCAACTGCAAAATATCAGGATAAATCGTTTAAAAGAAAAACATTCACTTTCTATCAGAAAACAGTATATGGATATTTTACTTATAGGAACATGAAATCAGAAATTGCAAAGAAAAATTCAGAATTTCTATTTAAGCTTTAATTTTTCTGAGCCTGAAGCGTTTTTTGTTCTTTTATTTTCTTGGTAACGAGTCTGAAGCAATCATTAATCAGTGCAAGAGACTGACTGTATGATCCTATAAACTTTGAGAGACCCTACATCTTTAATCTTATTACAATGTCTTTTAAGATGGCTTAAATGGTAGACTCATCATCGAATCTCCAACAGTTGAAGTATTGGTTTTTTAATTTGGTTGTCTTGGATTAAACGCGCGGTATGACTTTGAATCAATTGTTTGTCTAATTATTGAGTAATTTATAAATAATTGTTAGTAACTTATATTAACTTATATTCACGTAATCTTAATTCAGTCAACTATCTACTGTAATTATTCTTTATTTTCTTCTAAAATTATGTACATTAATACTGTGAATTATTGTGTTGATTTGTTGCTTTAGTTAGAAACATTTAGAGTGTATAAATAAATGGATGTATATCACATTATATGTACACAAAAATGTAGAGAGTATTTCTACATTTTTTTATTATCTATTTCTACAATTGTGTACATTGAAAATTTAATAGTAATGCATTTAAGAGATAATAATTGCAAGTTCTCCCTTCAAAAAAAAAAAACCAGATACGTAATAACTATGATGCCATCAAATATACAAGCAATCTATTACTATGCTCTTCAAGGAAGGCAATGGTTGATTTCCTGTCGAACGTGTAATGAGGTGATGTTTGAATTCAAAATAGATATTGTTATAATAACATAATGGAAGCACTACTTTTGTGGAACTGTTCGATGAAAAGTTGGTTGCTTTGGGTGGCTTTTCCATATGTACCCAATCTTGGACTTCAGAGGGTGTAAGATGGACGTTAGAATTTGGTGGTAGGCAGTCACTTTGACTAATCGAGTAACCTCCTCATCGCTTTTTCTTGAGAGTCCGTAGTTGTTAGAAAACAACAGACACAGTCCACTAGTCATCACAGACAGTAATCCTAAGTACTAGACAGTACACTAATGCGTGTAAATCCACGCCATCCAGTTGTGTGGGTGATTGGCTTCTTTTTCTTCCCCTGAAAGTGATGTTTATATCCGTTTTCATCGTTTTGGCTCTAGACTGAAATATAAAACGAGGGCGAGATAAAAAGAAATCATAGCTTCAGTCCCACTGTATTGCTAACTTCATTTTCAACGTAAATAGGCGAAGACCTTACTTGTCATTAACCCCTGGAATGCTCATGGTCAGTGACAGTGTTAAAAAACGCACCCAGCTATAGGAATCGTCTTTCACGTCACTATTTTTAGCATCCAGAGCCCAACGTACAAAAAAGGATGACAGGGCAGATAATCAAAGGGGGTAGATGGATTCTGCAGTAACTATTTGTTTTGATTTTTAAGTTCAGTAAAAGAAATCTTTAATTGAAATTTTAAATTATATTTTTTTATTTTCCTTTCTTCTTATTTTCGTAATTAATAAAATTATAAGAATTGACTTTCGTTTTCCAACTTATCAAGGAACAAACGAGGTTTCGACTTACAAGTTCGATCATGGGACAACGTGTTGCTCTTAAATTATCGAGTTTTTTTTGGAAGGACGAGATTGCTACCCTCAACCAGTAAATCATATATCATATTAATGGTATTGCTGACACAGACAAGAGAACGGCCACGAAAGCAAACAACAAATGGTTATATATAAATACAAAATCCACAGTTTAACTGTAGAATCTTGGATTATTAACATTTCCCGATGCTACAAGATCGTCAAAATGTCTTGCATTGCATTGCATACAACCAATTTATTGCATCCGCTTGTTTCTTATTATCACATAATCTGCAAATGCCAATACTTAAAATTTAACGGCATTAATAGACACGGGCCTTAGGTGGGAATGATTCAATCTCATCATCTAAGGTGTTCATGTGAACTGGCCTGTAATCAAGACGAACTTTCTCGTTCTCCCAGTATCTGCAAAATGCAAGTGAAAATACTGAATCCAAAATTTACCAATTGGCTAACAACAAACACAACACAACACATAACACTTTAGGAAACACCCACAAGAATCAACTAGGGAGACTAATGTCCATATCACTAATATTTCATCCCAAAAGGACTTACCCTAATGTGTGTTTCATCCAGTTCTCGTCATCTCTTTTCTGCGATAATTAACCATCTTATTTCGTAAATAAGATGAAAACAGGCAATAAAACAAAACAATCAACTGATAGCAGAACTAATACAAACCGTGAAGTCTTCGCGAGCATGTGCTCCTCTGCTTTCTTTACGGGCTTCGGCAGAATGCATAGTGATACATGCATTTATCAAAAGGTTTTCCAACTCAATTGTCTCGATCAAATCAGAGTTCCTACCATAATTCATCAAAATTTAAGCTTGAAGAAAATAATAATCAAATAATTTGAGAACTTGACATTCTCACAAGTAGCATACCATATTAAACTTCGGTCTTTCAATTTTACATCATGAAAGCTCTCCCATGCCTTGTCAATCAGGTGGCATCCTAAACAAGTAGCAAAGACAGTGACAAGGACAGGTATAAATTAGATACAATCAATACAAATTGTCAAGAATGTTCTACATTGCCTCCATGCTACTAAATACTTATTGTCTGTAATAGAAAGGCAACCCCTTATTCAATACCCACCTGTCCCAATCTTCTGTCCAGCCAAAATAACCCAAAAAAAAAAAAAGAAAGAGACAAATAAAGCAAAGGAGAATGGAGAAGAAAATTAGGCATACAATAATAATGAAAACAGCATGGTTGTGATTTCGAGGAATATGAAGTATAACTGGCTGGAAGTTAGGGTACCTTCTTCCAATGTTTCCTGTGTACGGAACACGGCAGCATTATTTTGCATTACTTTCTGCATTTTCAATCGGATTTGTGATGTAGGCAATGATCCATTTGAATTTCTTAGTTTATCAAGCCACGCAATTGTCTTCTCCCCAGCATCCTTTTCTAAAGGCTTCTGATTTTCTCCTGCAAGATAAGAAGCATAGGTTTTTCAATCATATTAAAGCAGTAAGGACTTTAACTCTCCATCAGTTAATATCATATAGATGTCTACAGCTGTTCTGATCAACTACGGATCAGGGCCTTCATTGCTCACACATAAATGGTAACTCTCAATTAGCCACAATTAAACAATCAACTTGCCTGGTCTATGGATCTCTGCTACTCTATTAGCACAAGCTCGACCAAAAACTACAATGTCAAGAAGAGAATTTGCACCAAGGCGATTGGCACCATGAACTGATGCACAGGCTGCCTCCCCAGCAGCCATAAGTCCAGGAACAACAGCATCTGGATCATTGCCTTTGACAGTAACTACCTGAACAATAATTTTCAATATGAAATCAGAAAGCAAGATTCCAAGATTGTGCGATGAGTCTTGTATGGCATAAGCACCATGAAATGAGATGAAAATTATACTCTATGGTCACCCAAAAGTAACTGGCATTGTCTAGTTGCTGTTTATTTGTCAATTTCTTTGAAAAATAATCTTTTGAAAATTAGCCGAATATTCAATCACGCGTTCACCATAGTAACCGAATATTCAATCACACGTTCACCATAGTAACGTATTAAGTGACGTTTTAGCTTCCTATACTTGTTTTATGACACAGTTAATCATGATAAAAGAACCCAACATATGCAAAATCTTACCTCTCCATGATAATTTGTAGGAATTCCACCCATGTTGTAATGCACAGTAGGTAAGACAGGAATGGGTTCCTTAGTCACATCAACACCAGCAAAAATGGCAGCAGTTTCAGAGATACCAGGAAGCCTCTCCTTTAGTACTTCTGGTGGCAAGTGATTTAAGTGTAAATATATGTGATCCTTCGAAGGTCCTGCAAGATATTAATAACTCAATCAAATCATAAAACAGAAGTGTTGAAGTAAAATTAGAAGGTACAACAACCTCTCAAAATTTTGTGGATAGTGATAGCATTAGTAAGGACAAAATATATAGATAACTCTCATTACCTATCCTCATATAATAGCAAAACAAAATACTCTTCTGGAACATGCCAGAAACTATGTACAGTTCTGAGGAACTTAAGACACAATTTCTTCACAGGACCATTATTTAGCTCAAGGATTGGTGAATAAGTAAATACTCATCTTCTAGTTACATGAATTATCTAAATATGGGAACCAATCGTACCTACACCACGACCCTCCCGAATTTCTATCGTCATAGACCTGGAAACAACATCTCGTGAAGCAAGATCCTTTGCAGTAGGTGCATACCTTTCCATAAACCGTTCACCTTCACTATTCCTAAGAATACCACCTTCGCCACGAGATCCTACAAAAGCAGATAAAGATTTGGAATACAAATTTTTCTTATCACCTGAATCAAACTAACCTAAGTACATCAGAAAAACAACTAAAGAGTTGCAACTCAGTATGGTCTAATCTGAACAGGACACCAAATGATCATATGGTTTGATTAGCATATAAGCAAAGAAGAAAACACATATCAACTTCAAAAAGCTCTTACCTTCAGTAATGAGACATCCAGCACCATATATGCCAGTAGGATGGAATTGAACAAACTCAAGATCCTGGAGAAGATATTGTGTCCATAAATGTTAATGTATTTTTGTGTAAACAAGAAGAAAATTCCATATAAACATTTCAGGATCAAGAAATAAAACCAACCTGGAGCGGAACCCCAGCCCTTGCAACCATAGCATTGCCATCTCCAGTGCATGTATGAGCAGAGGTTGCAGAAAAATATGCCCTGCCATAGCCCTGAAAGAAACAAACATGTAAAAGACAGATAGATACACTAAAATGACACAATTTAATTCCAGTACTACTTGAGATAAAACACATCCATTACCAAAAAAAAAAAAAAAAACTATACCCCTGTGGCCAGAATTGTTGAAGCAGCACGTATTCGATGTAATGTTCCATCCTCCATATTCATTGCAATTACTCCTTGGCAACTACCTGAATATTGGATATCAAGAATTTTTTCAAATTCACAACTGTCTTCCAAAAACAGCATTTGTAATGTAGAAGTAGATAAATGAGTCAATTTAGATTGGCATAAGTGGCCAGTAACCACACCATGTCTTGGACATAAGTGGCCAGTAACCACACCATGTCTTGGATATGACTAGCATACCATGATATGAACAACGAATACTGCAAGACAACTAGCTACCAGACCCTAAAGTAAAGATCTGCATCTTACTAGAAGCTCACAACAAGTAGATAAATGCTGTTAATTTGGATTAGCATAAGCGCCAGTAACCACGCCATCTCTTGGATATGACTAGCATACCACGACATTAACAATGAATACTGCTAGACAACTAACTAGCAGACCCTTAGAATGGAAAGGTCTTCATCTCAGTAGAAACTCAACTTATGCACTAGTGAGTATATACTTTTGGCATATGGTAAAAGTAAAATTCGTGGAGCAATTTCACAGCAAAAAAGTCTGAAAGCTTAAGTAGCCGTACTGTCCAATAGGAAAGAGAAAATCCTCAAAACCTTTAAATTCTGCCTGCTATAGATCTATATCTCTAGTGGGGCCAATGTATAACTTCCATCAATTAGAGTGAAGTACAAAAAAGATAACTGTCAAAAACAATTATAAGCTTCATTTGGAACATACCATCATTGTTCATCAGTAGATCCAAGGCAAAATATTCAACAAAGAACTGTGTATTATGTTTCATAGCTTGGCCATAGAGAGTATGTAGAAGAGCATGCCCAGTTCTGTCAGCAGCACATGCACAACGATACGCTTGGCCACCTACGGCAATTGCAACCAAGAACCAAATACAGAAAATTACTGGTGAAAACCTATCATCTGATTATTTGATTTCCGAATTTAATGTATTAGTTCTTACCTTTTCCAAAATCTAGACTTTGACCACCAAATGCACGCTGATAAATTTTTCCGTCTTCCGTTCGAGAAAATGGTAACCCATAGTTCTCAAGTTCAATAACTGCTTTTGGTGCCTCCCTGCACATGTATTGTATAGCATCCTGATCACCTGTAGAAAAATCCTCAAGATTAATGCCCAAGCAATGAGTTGTGAGTTGTGACATTAAGAAAGAATAGTAATATGGTAAAATTGCAAACATGCAGCTGAATAATTTAAGTTGAGCTACATGGTCAATTAAGTGTTGTTCCAATGAAAGTAACATCTCCACTTTTATATCTTCACAACTACAGAAAGTTTAATGATTATAAACATCCAAGCAGTCATGTTGCTCTCCGGCACAAGTTCAACAAGCATAGAATGCAATAAACCTTCTGTTAGATGGTCTACATGCTTTAGAATAACATGTCTTCAAAACACTAGGTAATATAGACCAGATAAGGAGCACATAATCCAAGAGCAGAGCAAGAAGCACACCTAACCAGTCACTTCCTTTAACAGTGTCATACATGTGCCACCTCCAATCATCTTCTGTCATATTTCCTAGAGCAGCATTAATACCACCCTGCCAGATACATAATTGCATGTCAACAAAATTTCTATCCAAAGAAGATGGAAACTTGTACGGTTCTCCTATCCGTTGAGCATTACACCAGTTATGTCTCCAATAACTACAAAAATTCAGAAGGCTGAATCCTTCACTACAAAGTTATACAGACATAATTATCATTCATGCCCAGTTAATAATCATATTAAGCACAAAGGGCAAACATGCTCCCAGGATTCCTATCCACAACACCCAATTGCTCCAAAATGAATTACTTCCGACATAAATATTTCTTGAAAGAGAAAGATGACTCCAGCACATCAAGAACCTCAATGAATTTCTCAAAAGGATGTTTCTTTTACTTGTCACATTCATTCATTTCCCTTCTTTCAGGATCAAAATTCAATGCAAGTTTGGAAAATGTACATGCTATATTCATATGAAAAACAAATACTTGTAGCATCATTCGATCAAAATACTCCAATCTAACATGAAATATACCTGTGCTGCAACGGTGTGAGAACGGGTTGGGAAAAGCTTGGTAATGCAAGCGGTTCTGAATCCATGTTCTGAGAGTCCAATGGCAGCCCTCAGTCCAGCACCACCAGCTCCTACCACAACTGCATCATATGTATGATCAACAATCGTATATGAGGATCTCCCAACAGTCTGCCACAAAATCATTGCAAGCATCAATACCAAACAGTGTTTGCAAAGGTAAACTATATTCTCAATTGGAAGTACTGGAAAAGTTATGCGCCCACAAATATATGCTAATGGATTGAACAGAACAAAGAAGAAATGGCGAAGAACAACACCTAAAATATAATTAAGAGAAGAGCACAATGTTCCAACTTTACAAATCGAGAAAACAATGATAGGAAAAGTTTTCGCTGATACAAACTTCAACAATTTAGATACCATAGCAGTTTTTAGTTATTTTAAAAACTTCCTCATTAATAGAGCCACTGACCTCAAACTGACACTTAGAACAAACTGTATCGACTTCGTTAAATTGAATATCTCCATTTTCTACATTAAATCGAGTCTAATTCGCTTTCTCAGCCTCCAAACAGAGATTTTTAGAAAATGAAAAACTGCATGTGGACACATAACGGCAACGGCGACCTGAGCAACAAGCAATAGAAATGGCAAAAAAAAAGGCAAAGAAAAGCCACTGGTACCTGATAAGATCCTTTATTATAAAACAAAGAGAGAAATTATCAACTAGCAACTGCTACTGCTACTTCAGAAAATTGGAAGAGAACACGAAATCTATTAAACCGATAACAATGTGAAAACGCGAACAGAAAATAGTAGAGTAACAAAAAAGAGGCTGACACTTACCGAATCGGTAGAGAAAAATCTGGAAATGTGAGATCTAACAGAGTCATTAGCGATCCATCTCTTGGAAGAAGAAGAAGGAACACGGAGGCCACGAGCCACGCACCGCCACATCACTCTCGTCAACTCTCTATCTCTAGGCTTAGATAGTGGATTAGTTAATAAATCGCTTATTTCAGGGAGAGAGAATCAGTTGTACGAAAAGCCGAAAAGGAGACCCAAAAAACGTGTAGAATGGGCGAAACTGGGAGGTTCTATTGAACCGAAAGCCACCACGTTCCTGGGTTGGCGACCTAGAGATCAAAATGCCAATGCATACGACTCGGTAAGCACTTAGAACTGCCCCGTGACAAACTACTAAAATGCCACTGTCTCTCTTTCTCTTTAAATAAATAAAAGTAGTCCTACGAAAGCAGGATTCAGGTCAAAGAAGAGTATAAATGCCGAAGAGCGCAGGCTATGTTTGATTGAAAGTATGAATTTTTTTATTGACTAAAATGAAGTAGGATGTAATAATTTATAATAGAATAGAATATAAATAGATGTAATATTAAAATATTATTATTAGGAATGACAGAAGAGTTTATAATGTAATATAGTAAAATATTATTTGAAAAAAAGATTCATAACATAATATAATAAAATTTTGTTTGTTATTTTATATTCATCGTAAACTCTTTAAATTGAAGATAACTGATTTTTATTTTTTAAGATAAGATGAGATGTAATATGAAACTTTCCTCTTCCATCCTATTATATTATATTATATTCTATTCTAAACTCTCCTCCCAAATGATAAAATAATATTACATTCTATTATATTCTATTAATAACTACCCAACTAAACATAACTTTAGAGTAAAAGATAAAAACATCCTGGGTAGTTAGAGAAATTAAATAAAAAAACTCTATGTAGTTTAAAATTCTCTAAAGAGGTTCCTCTTGTTTTGCATTTACCGAAAAATTCCTTACGGTTGACCTCTATCAAAAACATTAATAGAAATTGTGATGTATCAATGTTAAGCTACATAGACCAATCAAAGCATGCTAATGTAGCAATATTAGGTCACATATATCAATTATCTGACCTACCCACTTTAACTTACTCGTCCTAACTCATTTAATTAACATTTCCAGCCCATGTATTTGTTTCCTTCAAATTTCTAGACTAAACAGAGGAACTACATTCAAACTCAGACAATTCCAGGTAGTGGCAAGGGATGTAAGTGGAAGTGGCAGCGACACCAACAATAGGGACGCAGGCAGCAGCAGAAATGGCAAGCAGTAAGGACACAAGCAATAGACATAGAGGTAATTCTTGGTCCCTTTTCTTTTATGGTTCCTTTCATATTATAACTTTGAACTTCATCAATCACCATATTCCCTTATATGGTATGCAAAAAAAACTTTGTAAAATGGTATCATCACAAGCTGTTGAAATAATTAGAATCCAAAATTAAGTGAACCAATAATAATTTCTTAATATGATTAATGCATTGGTGATTTCTACTTTCTTTGTCAAATTCGTGTAGTCTTCTTGCTTCTCTTACTGTCTCTCTTTTAAGGCCTCTCTTTTTGACTGGATTGTGTCTTTTTCGCGTTTGAAGGAGTTCTTTATCTATATGAATAATAGCAGTGAAATTAAGGATGAATTGAATGCTAATAGTGAATATGTTTTGTTTTTAGTTGATGAGCCCAATGTAGAATTGGAGTTGGAGAGTCTTTGTTTATTTGGAATTCGAGGGGACAAT
>JAOTJB010000210.1:7740490-7753992 GCA_027123815.1 Erythroxylum minutifolium | reverse complement strand
GACTTTCTTCACCTTCTTTTCTTATAAATTTTAAGACAACTTCTAGCTTTCCAAACTTACCCTTCCATATCTAATCTAATGCCTTCTAACTCCTGAACTTAATTCTACCTCTTCCTTTTAATCCATGCAACCATATGTAAATTAAAAAATAACATTCATAAATAAACTCCATAAATTTCTAATTCAAGAAAAGTTCGGGATCCAACAAAAAGACTTCTAAATTCTTCACGATAAAATAACCAACGAGAGAACATTATTTATAGGATTTTAGGACCTATACTAACCATTAAAGCCAAAAATTAGTCGTTACAAGGGCTAGCTATAAAGTATTAGTTGACCGGTATAGAATATTGGTCAATCGATGTGTATCAAATGCAAAAATTTACTAATCATTGAGATACTGGTTGACTATTAAGTTTATAAGTTAACTAATATAACACATTGGTCGACCAATACATTAACTGATATTATTGCAAACCTTTGGTACATCAAAATTTACCATTTTAACCTATATTGGTCAACCACTAACCTGTATAAGTTGATCAATCTCCCCAAAAATATGACTTTATAAAAACTTCCCAAAATGTTCTCTAGAGAGTGTTTAAAAGATCAAAAGACTTTTCTATTAAAACCAAAAGCTTCAATGCCTCTTAATTAATGAAAAGACTCATGCAATGAAGTGATATGAAATGTTTATATATGATAAGCTTTATAGAACATAAAAGTGATTAAGGGAGAGTATAATTATCATTACAAACTAAAGAATGAATTTGATGTTCCTTGTTCTTATTTTGTTCTTGACTTAGTCTTCACTTTGTAAGTTGCAAACTTCATCTTTTCTTTTATTAACTTTATAATCCATCTTTTTTAAATTAACTTTATAAATCATTTTCTTGAGTTTATGACTTTATATTGTTCTCATATTCTTTCTTATGAAAATAATAAACTCATTACTAGCATTTTATTATCATTAAACCATTGATTAAAACCTCCCATACTTCAATAGTTTTGAATCACTAAATTTACAAGGTATAGTGAAACCACCTAGGACTTTTAACTTCAGAGGTAACCTATTATGTAAGATAGTTGCATTCCTTAGTCATTGCAATGTACTCCTCTAATTTCTTTTTTTAAAGTGATATCCTTTAAAGACTAATATATGAATGCATATGAACTAACTTTTTAGCGAAGTGTATATTAATTTTAATTTCTTGAAGACCTTTAAAATTTGTTGAATTCATCTTTATTGATCTTCTTCTCCAAACTCTAAAGGTATGAAATTGGCAGATCGTATGGTTTCAAATAAGGTTCCGGTCTTTGTTCATGACTAACACATATTAAGGATGGAATCAATGCCAATTTCATTATATTTTCACTACTTATATTTTCCAAATCAATATTGACACTAGATATACGTGAGCAACACTAGTCTTCTCTTTTTCAAATTGTTTCTTATATTTTCTTGACTTTCACACTTTCAAATGTTGAGCAACATCATATTGAAGTGTTTTTCCGCTTTTTAATGTAATGGACCATATTGATTCCTAAGGTTTATCTCCCTATTGCTCAAAAGCTTGCCTTGATATGTTTCACCCACCACTTTAGCTATTCAGCCTATTTGCACCTCCAAGTTATAAATTGATACATTAATTGATTACACCACTTTAGCTAATTTCTCATTAAATTCTTAGAAATTTAGTCTTATTGTCTGCATTACCTATTTTAACTTAAAAACAACAAAAGACTTGAATTGATTTAACATCCCCTCTATCCCTTATTTATGGTGGTTGTACCTACAATTGGGGTCTATTTTGGAACTTAGGTGGTCCTATAGGTTTGCGCACTACTCTTCATTCCTTCCAAGAAAAGTTTAGGTGATTTCTCTATCCTACGTTGTACGTGTTAGAGAAGGGATCATTTTTTAGGCAACTATGTGTTTTTCTTCCTCATTGTATTTTGGAGGGATCATTTCTCATGCGTTGCTTTCCTTTATAGGTAGCTACGTGTTTTTCTTCCTTAATAAAATTTGAGGGTGGCTCAAGATGCATGCATGCATGGGTTGGGTGCCTATACATACCATATTAGTAGCATACCTCACTGTTGCATATATCATGGTTTAAGTTTATCTTCATCTGACTCAAAAGATTTGCAATTTGTGTTGTTATGTCAAAAATGGTTACGCCTCATATAAGGACACCTTTGATTTCTCTCTTAACGAATGTTTTGTCAAGGTCTCTATGATCTCCTTTACCTCCTTGTCAATCTTTGTATAAATTGTTCCTTAAATTGCAATGTCCATCACAGTTTGATATGTAAATATTAGGCCCTCTTAAAAAATTGCATCACTAGTTGTAAGGAGTACTGATAATGAGGTTATTGATTGAGTAAAGAGATGCATCACTCCTAAGCTTCCCAAAACGATTCTCCTTCCTTTTATGAGAAACTTTGTATTTGTATCTTTAACTTGGTAACCTTATGTGGTGGGAATAAAGTTATAATAAAACCATCGTACGCATAATCCCACTTCTCAAAAGAGTCCACCTTTATTAAGATTAGTTATATTCTTGCCTGATCTTTTTATGCAATATGAAAAGCATCTCATCCTTATTCATCTTCCGTAAGGCCATTATGTGAAAGTGTTTGGATCACCAAATAAAACTTATTGATAAATGTGATTGTGTCTTCAGCAAATGATCTACTAAAGGTCAATAGTAAGTGTAGATGTACTTGCTTAAGCTAGTAGTTCCCCAACTTTTACTCAGTTTAATATATAAGAGACTTATGTTAATCACTAGTAATTATATATCCCTATGTGCATCCTTCGTGGCTACTACTCTTAAGTTATCTTCTTAATGCATAGCCATCTCTTCTCTATTTATAGCTTGGTTCTTTCTACAGGTTCTTTTAACTTTGAAATCAAATTCATGTAGGGATTACAAGTTGTTACTTTTGAATCTCATATCTTGCATTAACTACCTAAAACTTGAAAGAAATCGAAAGTAAACGAAAATAAAATGAAAAGAAACTAAAATTAATAAAAGTAGTTCCCTAACAATGTTATCAAAAACTTAGTCTACTATTATAATTTGTAAGTGCTCAAAGTCAATCGTAGATGATAAAATAAAATTGGAGATATTCTTGAGTATTGATCTCATAAATAACTAGTACTAAATTTATGAATCTTGATTAGACAATCAAAATAAAAAAATAAAAAAAGTTGTTTAAAGAGGGTTAACTAATAAACTAACTAAAATAAAGCAAATAACTAATGAAAGAAATCAATAACACAAACTTTAGGGATTTAGATTTCACTTATATTGATATCTAATTACCACACACAACTAATTATTTAGGTTGAAATAACAGTTAACCTAATGTATTTATGCCCTTCGTTGATGCACACATATATATCTAACTAAGTGAATGCCATTCATTAATGTGCAATTTAACCTAATCAAACTTATTTAGTTAATCTATGTAGTTTTCACTGAAGTCTAGGATAATACATTCTCTAACTCCAAAGTGTTTATTCTCCAAATGCATAAATCATACTTCACTTGTTAGTTCATCATACAATCTTTAATATTGAATCTATATTGGCCATTAGAAATCCAATATTAAGATAAAAGAAAAGAAAAGAAATTAATAAATAATATATAAATAATCGAATGAATCCTTATAAGCTACATCCTTAACATTAACTAAGTTTTTTTGCTACTAAATATAATAAAAACAGAATATTAACAAATGAATTTCATCATCAAACAAAAAAGTAGAAGAAAGAGTTGAGAGTTATCATTGGCTTCTGTAATCCTTGCTCGAATTCCTCCATCTTGATGCTAAAAAACTAAAAATTATCATAACTAAGCTAGGAAAATGTCTAAGCAAAAATCTAAGAACAGTCTAAGGGAAGATTTTTAGTCTCCTAATGTTGGCTATAAATCTAAAAGACGTCTAACAAAAGTCTAATTAAAGTCTACCCGAGGTCTCCTAAATTAATTCTAATATAAGTATCTATAGTTACAATTATAAGAATAGAGTTCTAAATGACTTTTACTTGAAGCATTCCACATTCTTATAATTTTTCTCTAAGAACTAGTGCATATTATTCAAGATTGAATCCAATATTATTTTGCCTCTTTCTTATATAACGTTAATGACGAGTCTGATGTAGATTATAGATTAAATTTGGTGTTAATATATTACTGTATCTTATCTCCTAGGACCTTTATGAAAGTCAAGTCCCAATTTTAGAGTAAACACTGGCACTGGTTTTGCTTTACTTCTCTAACTTCTCCACTTTTTGACATCTTTATGTTAAAATTAGCTCCCGATGTCGTATATAAATTTTTCGCATCAAATTAGCTTTCCAATGTTTCTAAAATCACCTCAATTAGACAATTATAGAGAAAATTGCACTTAATTTTATCTTTATTTTTCAAATTCATCACCTACAAGACAATGAACTAAACATGGAAAAATATAGTGAAATCAATATAAAAATGTTATAAAGGTATTAAATACTAAGTTAATTAAACCCAAATAACATATAAAATATTGAAATATCAATTTCTCTCAAGATTACCTCATCGCTTGTCCTCAAGTACTTAAACCATAACTACTAACTTAAAATAAACAAACTAAAACAAGAAAAACTTCATTTTCATAAGTGTATGATGACATTTAGCATATATCATAAGCTTTTAAAGCCCTCGGAGTTCCTAGTAGAAGAGTTATAGTCTTCTAAGGACTTACTTAAATGCTACCCCTAAGCATTGACCTAAACATATATACATTAGTTAACTTCAATTAACAACACAACATCTACAAATCCAAACTTCAATGGAATTATAAACTTTCATAAGAAAATCTCATTACAAATAAAACAAGGTAAACACTATTTTACCTCCTTTTTCAAGCTCAAATATTATGAATTGATAAGTCCTCATAAGATATCATTCATTTATACAAGTGTTTGAAATTTAATAAGGCACTCTCATCATCTTTTTATGGAAGTAAATTTACCACAAGCTTGGAAGTCATCTAATCTCTACTACGCAAATAGATGCGTATAAGTAAAAATAAAAAGTAATTTATTTTAGGTTGTAATAAGGCCAAATCATTAGATAAGATAACAAAGGAAAAGGGAATAAAGGAGAAAAAATATTCATAATTAGTAAACAATATAAATAAATTTATATATAATAAATCATTTTTGTTCTACTAAAGTACTAATACACCTTGAATTATTTTCAAAATCTTATTGAAAATTTTTATTTTACACCCATGATCATTTAGTTATCCTAAATATAACAAATTATTCTTCATATTCTCCACACGTCGTACTTTTTGAAGAGTATTAATTATACCATCGTACATCTTTAGCTTGATAGTTCCAATACCAATAACCTTTATAGAATAATCATCACAACGTTACTCAGATCCTCTTAAGAAAGGTTCATAATGATGGAACCATTCTTTTTGAGAAATCATGTGAAAAGTAGCTCTTGAATCGAAGAGTCATACATTAATTAGTAACTTCTTAATTTCAATTATTGTGGCTACTTCACAAAAACAGAGTGGCCATCATCTAAATTACATACAAAATTTGAATATTTTCTTGTTTAAATTCTAATAATACTTTTTTAAGCAATCTTTCTCATCACAGTTGTAGTATTTTAATTTCTTCTTACTTTTTGATTTTGATCTATCATGATTTAGCTCCCATTTGGGATACGTTCATTTGCTTTCCCTATTGTCATTGTCAAGGGTTTGAGTTTCCTCACTTACATATAGACCTGCATAGGTGTTAAAGGTGCAAGAGTGATGAGTTTATTATTCATAATGAAGAATACCTATTTGTAAACCCATCTTTTATGGTCCTTCTATCAAATTCTCTAGGCCTCCTTAAGAGAATATGGTTAGCATGCATTGGCATCATATCACATAATACCTCATCACAATACTAACCAATCGAGAAGGAAACCGATACTTGTTTAATAGCCTTCACTTTACATTCACTTAGCCATTAAATCTTATATAACTTCATATGCATCTTAATAGACACACTTAATTTCTCTATAAGGGTTGTGCTAGCTATAATGATGGAACATCCTCCATCTATAATCATACACTACAAACCTTGTCATGAATGTGACATCTAATATAAACCATGTTTTCCTTTTCTACTCTAGCCTATCCTTGATTTAAAGATTAATGCCCCTTCTAGTAATAATTGTCTCACCTTCAACAATATACCCAACTTCACCATTCCTAGAGTCATTAAATGTTAACATGGATTCTTTTATAATGGATCATTTCTATGTTTTGCAGAGGGTATTTCTTATCATTATCTTATCGAAACCTTTCCCCTTCAAACTTTGAAGCTAGATTAATTCTATCAAAACTTTAATCAAAACTCTCTTCATTAACTTTCATTAGAGGTGTTGAATAAATGTCTAGTAGATCTCCACTTATTAAGAACCTGAGGTTGATATCTCCTTTGCAATTTTGCAAGTGAATGGGATCATCTCACTAACATTTTGTTCACCTTAATTAGCATTATGTTTATCCTTTCAAATTGTTGTAAGCCTACAAAAGTATGAGTTGTGTCTCTCCTCCTTTAATATTGAATCTCCTTAAATATCCGTATCTAAAAGCTATAAGCAAAGTTAGTAAATAAAAATTTCTCACACGCTTCCTCATATGTATGCTCTTAAAGATGGAAAACCAACCATATTTCTTCCTTCATAAGTTCTTTAAAGAACTTTACAAACACAAACAAAAATTCAACCTTGTATAGTCTAAAAACCAAAGAAATATTAGTCAATAAAAGAAAATAACTTATAGCTTAAATAAGGAATGCGTAAACCAAACAAAAACAAGGAAGGGTAGCAAAAACTCCGAATTGTATTTAAAAGCGATTTCTTTAAGTCACTATTTTAACACCATTTTGTTTTCTTTTGTTTTCCTTTTATTTATTTTTATTTCTTTTCTTTTCAATAGCATATAAATAACTGATACTGAATGAAACAAAATAAGAAATTCAACAAAGAAGAAACTCTAATTAAAAAGTAGAGATAAAAAAATCCTAAAAGAAGATAATGAATTAATTTTTAATTTTTGAGTGAAACTTTATAAACAAGAATATGATGCAATAGAATGAAAAAGAACTAAAAGGAAACACAAAATTTTTTTACAAGGGATAAAATAGAAATAGAGAAATAGAGACGAAAGGAAAATGATACCTAGAGAGCTCATGAACAAGTTTGGAACAAACCCAAAAAAGCTAAAAAGAGATGTATAAAGGAATTGATTCATTGATTGTAAAGAATTAAGAAGCAAATTCATAAATTATGTTGAACACCACAAAGAAATTATTTTTTTGATAATCATAAAGTTCTATGAAGAACAAGGGAAAGATTTATATTAGCTCTCAATAAATAAATATCTCAAAATTGTCTCAAACTATTAGAAACATGCCTTAAATACTAAACAATAAGGATTTCAAGTGGGCACAGTCTAGGACATAACTGTGGCCAGGTCATATTGCATCGATATCTATGTCTAATGATTATGGATCCTTTTGTATCTCGAAAGGGATGGAAATGCCTTGGAATATACTCATATGTGTAAACTGTAGATTTTTCTATAACTTCTAAAGATGCAAGATCTATGATATGTCTGCATTGGAGACCATATTCATCCAAAGATGAGTATTTGCTTCTAAATCTTCACTAATTCCAGCTTTTGCAATTGACCTAAGTCTACATATTATGGATCCTTTATTTAGGTTAGTCGTGCTCGCATCTCCTATCAAGCGCCTTTACTTCAGAATAACAGATAAATAAGGTAAAGAAGCATATATAGTTAAAGATTAAACTGATAAAATTGATGATAGAAAGTCAACCTTTGGGTATTATACTATAATGTATAAAAACTTGGTCATTTGGAGGAGTAAAAAACAACCAATTGTAGCAAGAAGTAATGTAGAATTAGATTGTCATTCCTTAGCAATTGAAAAGTATGAATTGATTTGAATAAAAAAAAGGTTGATGAAAGAATACTATGATAATAAAGCAGTTTTAGCCATTGCTCATAATCTAGTCCATCATGAGAGAATAAAGCATATAGAGGTTGATAAATATTTTCTACAAAGAAAATTGGGAAAGGAGCTCATTTGACCTATATATACATATAAAATTGAAGCAGTTAATGTCCTTATTAATAGACTATCTATACAATAATTTGATATACTAATTGATAAGTTAGGGTTAGTGGACTTATACCAATCAGTTTGGGAGGGAGTGTAGGCAAATAGGATAGAAAATTAGGAAGAACAACTGCTAAAGATTTGAATAACCTATTATATCAAATTCGAAAATTTAAGTTTTTTCTTTTATATTTTAATACTTTTAGTTTTAGATTATTAGGAAGATTGATTTGCATTTATTTAACTTTGAATATTTTTATAAATACGTTTAAAATTTAGATATTTAATTTCTTGATCTTTAAGATGAAATCTCTTTATATAAGAAAGCTTTCTCTATTAAATAAAGACAATTTAGATTAGCTATTAATTACAGTTGAATTCTATAATTTCATCTTTAATTTTAATATTAATAAATTATTTTTGTTGAACTTCTCAATCTTAAATTCTTCTATCCTAAAATGCTGAACAATATTTGTATACGTGAATAGTATTTAGTCTTTTTAAAAGGTAAATAATATTTAACTTATTTTTTTTAGATGATTCACTGATAATAGTATGTATAAAGCATATGATAAGCACATATATATACACCTTAGTTAAATTTTGATACCACTTATTAGAATAGAATAACTAAGCGGATAGATTAAAATCACAACTTAATTAAGATTGAAAGAAATATGATGTATAAAATGTTATTATGAGTAAAAACAAAGTTATATTATAAACACTCTCTAATTATAAGTTATAAACAATGATGTAAAAATTGGACTGGACTGATCAGTTCAACCAGGTTAGGTATGAACCTGATTGATGTTCAGTTCAATTTTTACTTTTAACCGTTATTAGTGAAAATTAACTGGTTTTCTCTGAATCATAAAAAACCAGAAATAAGGATTTCACTGCATGTTTCACTTGCTCCAATCAACTCGACAGTTCTTTTGGTGTATGACAAACTGGTTAGACTTCATTGGAAGAAAAATGCTTCATCTACATTGAACAAAGAAAATACCCCATCTCTTATAGTTAACTTTCACGCTCGCCACCTTGTTAGTTTATGCCCTTGCAGTCAATCAATTGGATGCAAATTAATGTATAACATTATTTTGAATTAACGAAAAGGCATTATTTATATTTATATATTAATTTAATTAATATTTTATGTTTTAATACTAAAGATAAAATCCTTGGAATAATTACTGACTAATTGAAATTATGATGAGATCATAATTATGAGATTCAATTTACACTTATGTATTATTCCTACATGATCCTAGTTATAGTTTCATTAAGACGGGATATTGTTGAAATGGTAAAACTAGCACACATTATGTTTCTTTCTTATGAAGAAAGTAATTGATCTCATAAATTAAAGTATAGAGATACTTAAACTAATGTGTGATTGACTATTAAAGAATAAGTAACTGAACTAACCAGATTATGAAAATTTCAAATGAAATATTACTTATGTGTCTATAGATTATCTCATAATGATGGTTGTATGTTTGATCCTCAGACTTGATATTACCAAAATATCTTGTGTATGAAATATTGTGCTTTGATGATACTTATGAATCGTCCTAGGATAATTCAGTCGGTAGTAATTGAATACAGTATGAATCATATAGAGATAGTTGAGTAAGTGAATATATGATTTGTCACTCTAAAGTAATTAGAGAGAATATTCTACTGTTCTTGATTAGTAATGATTTATAAAATTCTCTGACTAGAGTGAATTGACATTTGAAAGACATTTGAAAAGGTATTTTTAAATTTCAATTATAAATTAATTACTAATTAGCAAGAATGAACATATTTAGATAATAAGAGTAGACAATGTATCCATACTCTATCCAATTAGAACACTGAATGACAAAAGGATTAAATTATACATCATCGCCATGCATGGACAGGTTAAGCCAATTACTTTGACATTCTTGATATTTGTGTAATCATGACATATTGCTAGATGTCAATCATGATTTATGATTACGAATTGTTTAATTGGAAAATTAAAGATAAATTTAAAAAAGTTTTAATTTATCTAATTCTAATTGAGAATTAGAATTGTAATTTACAATCATTGCTAATTTATTATGAACCTAATAGGTCACACATCAAAGAACAATTTGTGAAAGAAAAATCAATTTAATTAAGTTAGACTTAATTATAAGGTTTGAGAAACTTTGGGGATCAAATGCGAGATATTTGATTTTATTAAAATTAATTTTAAAATTTTAATTTTAATTAAAGACTCTTATGATTTTTCTATTTAAAAAGGGAAGAATATTCTAGAAGCTAGCACTTTGTCTTCTTCCTCTCAAAATCAGTCTTGAGAATTGCTCTGCGGATATCATCAGAGGTTGGACATTTGAACAGCTCATAATTGATCAATCTGAAAAATTTCAAAGGTTTTTTCAAAAAGAAGATGAACAAGGTACAATTTCTAATTTGTTTTTTGTTTTATTCAAGTTTATTTAATTATCAAGATCCGCTCGGAATCAATAAAAATTTTGTTTTCTGCTGCGTCCGTGATTTGATCACAGTTGGAATCCAACAATGGTATCAAAGCCTTCATTAATTGTTTAACTTGGATTAGTTGCTTGATTGTTATTGATTTTGATAAAACATTAATGTTTTATGCTTTTGTTTTGTCTTTCTCCAAGACCATTCTTTTGTTTGTTTCTGAAATGTGTTTATACATGTTTCCCTGCTCTTATGTTTAGGTTCTAAAAAATCTAAAACCTTGAGAGAAAGTGTATGTGCTTGTGTTTATTGTCTGAATAAGTCATGCGATATATAGCATATGATGCCCACATTTTATTTTTAGCTTCTAAATCGAAAGGATGTTTTGTGTTTTTCTGCTGAGTGCCTTGCATATGATAGTTCTGGAATTATGTATGAGTTTTTTCCTTGTTTGTGTTTACTAGGTTTGTGAATTGCACAAATAAGTGGCTTAAAACACCACTTGAGCAGTGTCTCACCAATTGCGAAACATTGTTGGTGCTTGTGGACGGTGATGAGACTAGTTGGTGTCACCACCGTTACCATTAATGGGCGAAAAATCTCCCATCGAATGTAAACAAGGCGTCACTTCATGCCACTGGGTGGTGTCAGTGATGCCTCGCGATGCCACTAGCTGATGTCACTGGCATCGCCATCGCTAGCGACGCCAACGTCGATCGCCCATGAACGCAGGCGGTGAGCAACTTGGCGGCGATGATTCGTTGGTGTGGAGGGAAGGACAGAAACATCGGAGACAACGGTTGAGAATTGTAGAGACATTGGTTACAAAAACGTAGGTGTTGGTTGGAAAAGTTTTTTTAAAATGTGGAAGCATGGCCCTCGATTGCAGAGAGATATGAAAAACATGGGAGAGGGAGATAGGTGAAAGAATAGTGGGCACGTGTCAACACACCCATGAAGGTGTTATTGGCCTGTGAATTTCACGCACCAATCAACGCCCTTGTTGACTGCGAGTGCGCGCCCGCACAATCTTTTCTGAGGCTTCATAAAGGATTATGTTTTCTTTCTTTATTCGTTTTACAAAACCTAAATTTTCAATTTAATTTATTTAATTGAGATTAAATTAATTAATTAATACTTCTAATAAAATTTAATAATGTTTTACTAAATTTTGAAAATTGTTTTCAAAGAGAATTTTTATTAGGAAAAGTTTTGGAATTTAATTTAATTTTTCAAGATTTGAATTATTAAATTAAATTAAAGTTGTTATCAAATCAATAACTAGAATCAAGCAAAAGTTTTAAAAAATTTCTTTCATAATTAGATTACGTTTGAAATTATAAATATAACGAGATTATATTATTTTGACGAGGTCCGAAATTTTTTGAAAATTTAAATCTCTCAATAAAATATTAAGTACACGTTAGGAACATGATAGTTGCCTTCCATTGCTTGAGAATAAAACCAAAATTTTGTTTATTGCTTAGCTTATTGAGTAAACTCAAGGTCACTTTAACCCGGATATGTTTTATCTTAAATTAATGGGTCCTACCTAACTAAATTTGTGTGATTTGGATGAGTAAACTCATGATCATATATTTAGGGGCAGGGATAGGAATAATATATATGATATATTTTGGCAAAAGTTGTCACCTAACGGTTCTAAGAGTCATATGAGATGTGATTGAAAAGTAGTTTTCTACCTAGTTTAATTTTAGTTAGTATGTTGAGTATACTCAAGATCAATTAATTTTAAATAGGATCCTAGCCCACTAGGAAATTATTTAATAATTTTTTGATATAATAATGAGGGCTATTATTTTGAATAAAATAGTGGAAGTAATCAAATAGTTTTAAAGTCCTTATTTTATTTGATTTTGGATATAAACTGATGTTTGCTCCCTTTATGTTTTTCCGGTCAACTTGAGATTGAAGAGCATCATGGATGCTAACAAGCTGACTGGACCCAACTTTTCGGACTGGTTATGAAACTTAAGAATAATTCTTAGGCAAGAAAGAAGTTATATGTTATTGATACTCTTGCTCCATCGGAACCTTATTCAGTTGCCACTGATAAAGATTGGGAGAAATAACAACGTTATGTTGATGACGTTGAACAAGCTACATATATGATGTTAGCTTACATGTCTCCTGAACTTTAGAGGCAGTATGAGAACATAGATGCACCTAACTATGATAATGTAACTTAAGGAGTTATTTGGTGCACAAAGTAGGGTAGAGAGATATCAAATCTCCAATGCATTGTTTCAATGCAGGATGACAGAAGGATCTTTAGTCAACCTTCATGTGCTGAAGATGATAGGGTATATTAAAAAATTAGCCCAATTAGGTCTTGTCATGGACTACGAGTTAAGCGTTGATCTAGTGCTGCAATCTCTAAGTTCACACTTTTCATAATTCGTCATGAACTTCAATATGAACCAGAAGGACATGACATTGCCTGAACAATTGAACATGCTCAAAAATGTGGAAGAGTTCCTTAAGAAGGAACCCAATTTTGTACTTATTGTCGGTTCTTCTAAAAATAAGAAAAAGGGTTTGAAGAAGAATAATAACAAGAAACATAAGGCTTTTATTAATGTAGTAAAGGCCAAAGGAGGTGTCAAGAAAAAGAGCAATGACAAGGGCACATGTTTTCATTACGGAGTCAACGGACATTGGAAGAGGAACTGCCCATCTTATCTTACTAGCCTGAAAGATAAGAAGCTTAAGGAAGCTGTCTCTTCAGATATGTTTATGATTGAGATCAATCTTTCTACTTCTGTTCCACATTCTTGGGTATTAGATACTGGTTGTGGTTCTCATT
>JAOTJB010000210.1:7667149-7701231 GCA_027123815.1 Erythroxylum minutifolium | reverse complement strand
CTCATCATGATTTCCTTCATGCTATGTTTTGTATCATGGACTTCATTAATTCGATTTAAGATCAATATCAATTCATACATAAATGAATATCAAATCAATGAAAAATGCCTATTGCTTTATTAATCAAAATAAAGTTTGTACAAAAGTACTAAAGGTGATTGCCTTTAAAGCACTACTCTAACAAATATGTCCATTACTATGTAAATTAAATCTTGAGAAAGACATTCCCGATGTATGCACATATGATGAACATGCTCGTAACTACTAAATATTAAAATAAAATGACTGCAATTGGAGTAACTTTGCTTTAGGATATCATATGAGATTGACCAGATAAGGTGTAGTAGGCAAAACTTTCATTTAGGTCCTATTAATACAAAGTTCAAAGATTCCATATAATATTAACTTTTATTTTGTAACTTTCAGGCTTACAAACCTATTTTTATTGAACATTTTAACAAATATTAAAAATATGCAAATCATTTTCTACATTAAAAAATATATAGTTTACACTGAATTAGCTCCACATTATTCATTACAAAAGATTTTTATAAATAGAAGTTTGGATATGTTTTTATGGTAACCTTACTTCAATATACTTGTTTTTAGGTTTAATTAGAAGTTTTAGGAAAGTATCTAACACATGGATAAGCAAAAAATATTTCAAATCACAAGCATTATTAAACAAACCATTTATCTATATTTGATTGTACTCCACCAATGAAAAGACTCTTGCAAGAAATTTTTATTTTTATTAGCACAAATTATCTTTTATTTGTGTTTTTTCAAATGATTATCATTAATTCTTTCAATTGATAATGATCTATTCTTTATAGAAAATGTCATTAACTATTCTTTAATAGTTAATCATTTGAAAGATCACACCTTTTACACTTATTAAATGCGTCCTTTTATTATCATCTTCAACTTACACATGATGAGTTTAGTTAAAAAGATTTCTGCATATTCTCATACTTATCCAATAACCTCTATGACCAACATATGATGAAAGCTCATAGTCAATATATAGGTTAAGAATATAAGATGTCTTGATTAATAAATTAATTCTTAAGTAAATTTTGTATGTTATATCCTAAGTTGTATCTTATATTTTATTCTCCTTTTATCTCATTTATTTCATCATATCATAAATATTCAATTCTATTATTAAGAATTGATTGTCACCTTTGAATACATGTTTTTCTTATGCGAGTTACTAATCGAAATGACCTTCCTCTATTACAAATTCTCTTTAATTGAATTTAATTTACTTTTCTAGAATTGTCCCATAAGATCATATCGATTATAATCTTCCAGTAACATTTTTAAGTAGTAGACCTCAAACGTAAGTCTTAAAAATTAGACAATAGTTAAAAGGTTCTATTATGAGGTTTACTTAACCTCATGGATCTCATACAATGTAAATTGGGATCTTATGATTTACATTTTGATTCATACATAACATGAGTTCACTTATCTACTCTTATCTTTATTTTTTTGCACTCTTATCTAGCAACTTAAGGCATATATGATGACCATATGATCACTCTAAACTTTTTTTTTATGACTTATCATCTAAATCAGTATTTATAGTTTAAGTTTCTTACTTTAGCTCTCTATTTTAACCTTGATAATAAACTTAAAACATTCCTCATCTCCTGTTATCACAAATACTATAGTTGATTGCCAGCATGAGAAGGTTCTGTCGATATACTTTTTGATTTATATGAAAAATATGTCACACAAAATAAACCTACTTTAGAATCAAGTACTAAGTAATGCTTATTACTTAATAAACAATGTCAACTCAAAACATGGCAATACATTGAATGAACATACATGAAGAGATGTTAATTTATTACATTTCAATATTTACATAATATGAGTGACTTCATATGCCTAATGTCTATATTTTGGGGAATTAGTCTTGTCATTTGTTTGTCACCATTTCACGTGTAGATATATACTTCATGTTCACTTCTTCCTATATCTTTCACATAATTGTATTTGGTATCTATATAATTGGTTTTATATTGAAATTTGGGGTCTTTAGTATAAACAATTATTGCTTGATTGTCATAGGTTATTATTATTATATCAGCCTTGCTTTAAGTGACCCCTAAACTGACTGAGAATCATCTAATTCATATAGTTTTTTATATTGTTTATGAAAATACTATAAATTCAACTTTCATTATAGATAAAGCAACATATTATTGTTTATTACTTTTTCATGACAAAGCACCATTGTTAAATGAAAAAAAACATATCCAGAGATAGATTTTCTCTCATCTAATTCTCCTCCTCGGTGTGCATTTGTATGCCTTTGTATACGTTGATCTTTGTCTTGATAACACAATGCATAATCAATATTACCCTTTAGATACCTTAAGATTCTTTTTACTATTTTCCAATGTGCATGTCTTAGGTTTCACTAATGTTTACTCACAATTCCAACAACGTAACAAATACTTGACCTTATACACATTATAGTATACATGAGACTTTCAACTACATTAGAATGGGAAATTTTCTTCATTTCTTCCTTTTTTCAAGATAGATGGGTAAAACTTCTTGCTGAGACTTTGCCTTTAACAATAGGATTTCTATTGTTTTGTAATATTGCATACAAAATTCTTTTAAAATCAATTGAATGTAAGTCACTTGAGAAATTTTTAAATGATCTCCTAAAATCTTAACTTTAATAAAAAATACAACTACACCTATGTTTTTCATCTCAAATTCAAATGACAACCAATCTTCTTCTTTTTTCCTTGACAAACTCAAAATCATTACAAACAATTAAAATGACACCCATATATAAAGATAAAATCACATATTTATCTTTGGATTTCTTAATGTATACATGGTGATCTTTATTAAGCATATGAAAATCATATGAAATGATTACGTTATAAAAACTTATGTACCATTGCCTTGAAGACTACTTCAGACCATCAATCAATTTCAATAACCAACACATTTTATGTTTCTGGCTTATCTCAATGAAACCTACAGGTTGTTCAATATATATTTCTTCTTTTAATTACCCATTTAGAAAAGTAGTATTTACATTCATTTAATGTAATTTAAGATCTAAAATGAAGATTATAGCTAAGATTAGACAAATTGAAGCAAACCTTGTAATAAGTGAAAATTTCTTGTCTTAATCAATTCCTTCATATTATATATATCATTTTTCCACGAGGCATGCCTTGTATTTTTTAATATTGTTATCAACATTTCATTTTATTTTAAGAGCCCATTTGTTCCTAATAGCTTTATGCCCATTAAGGAGGTCAACCAAGTCTCATATATGGTTCAAACTTAAAGAAGTTATTTCTTCTTTCATTGTTTGCATCTATTCTTTTTTAACATGATGAATAAGAGCCTTATATACATTCCTTTCTCATCATCTTCTTATGGCACAATAATGAGAATTTCTCCTTCTATTTCACAAGAAATTTGGGAGTCATAATATGATTACTTTGATATAGACTTGGTTTATGAGAAATAAACCCATTAACATCTTGATTACTTCCAATCAGATTTGATATAATAGGTAAACTTTTAGTGGGTTATAAGCTTAACTGTCTTTGAGATAATTCTTTAAGTTTTAAATTACTACCACTTGGCTAAAGTCCCTCTTCAAGATTCCCTGTAATGGAATCATTCTGATTAAGAGTTTTATATAAAAATAGGTATTTTCTTATTTCTACTTATTTTGGAAAGACATTTTCTTAAAATGTGACAATTTGTGATTCAAATTTAGTTACACCTTCATTACCTCGTTCTCATATGAACAAAAACTCTTTTGAGTGTTCAGATATCTAAGAAGATACTTTTCTTCCCTTTTGGGCCTAGTTATTTATGACATAGATCATAAAAGTAGGCAATACACCCTCATGGTCTTAGATGTTCCATTTTGGGCATTCTTCTTCTCCATAACTCATACAGAGTATTTGTAACTGATTTTATGGGCGCTCAATTAAGTACATGAGTGGTTGTAAGCAATGCATTACTCCAACATGTGATTTGTGGATATGCTTGTGCCATCATGGACCTAACTATTTCTAGTAGCATTTTATTACATCTTTTCACAATGCCATTTTGTTGTGGGGTTCAAGAAATAGTTAATTATCTTTCTATTCCTTTTTCATCATATAACATCTTAACCTTATTAAACAAGTATTCTTATCCTCGATTAGTTTTTAATGATTTTTTCTTATTTAATTAATTCTCTACTAAATTCATATACTTTATGAAACAATTTAATGTTTGCATTTTGTGAGAAATCAAAGAGACGTGATTATATTGAGTATAGTCATCTACAAAAGTAACAAAGTACATAGCCCCACATCGTATCCTTACATTCATTAGACCACATATGTCTGAATGAATCGTTCCAAATGGATTTTGCACCATTTTACCAACTAGAAAATATTCATAAATAGGTAAATATACCTAATGTAAATCATCTAAGAGGCCTTCTTTTACTAATCTACTTATTCGATTTTGACCAATATGATATAGTATAGCATGCCATAAAATTGCATCATTATTAGAATTACTAGTGATGTAAACAAAGAATAACTTATGTTATTATTTGAATAAACAACATTTGGAACAATATAACCATCCAATATGAAGTCATGACCATAACAAATATGTTTAAGTTATAAACCTAATTAACCATTGTAGAAATTTACATTAAAACCAAGACTTATTAAACTAACATAAAGATAAGATTTCATTGAATCTTTATAGCATACAACATTTTATGTAGGATTAGGAAGCAACCACCACATATGTCTAATTTAGGTACGGTGATAGGAATAATAGTGAGATTGTTTTGTTGGATTTCACGGTAGCATTTGATTTGGTGATAACCAACTTATTTTTCAAAGAAAACAAGGAGAACCTAGTGACTTTTAATAGTAGAACCACGAAAACTCAAATTGATTACTTTCTCATAAAGCAGAGCGATCAACCTAGTTGCAAGGATTGCATGGTCATACCTAACACTTGTTTGTCAACTCATCATATATTATTGGTTATAAATCTTATAATTAAGGGTTGGAGGAAGAAGATAAGTCCTAAAAGGTACACCAGAGTCAAATGGTGGAACTTGAAAGGGGATATGGTGGAAAAACTTGGGGATAGAGTAATATATAGAGAAGAATAGAAATTGGAAGGAGTTTCTAATAAGATGAGGGAGAGAGTAGTAACTCTTTCAAGGAAGGCAACTTAAGAGATCTTGGGTGTTTCTAAAGGGCCTAAGGATAGTCAGATGGAGTCTTAGTGGTTGAATAAAGATGTGTAAGAAAAGTTTAAGATCAAGAAGGTTGCCTCTAAAGCTCTATTGGATAACATCATAAAGGTAGAGAGGGTAGTTAATATAGAAAGTTACAAACTGGGAAAGAAAGAGATGAATAAGATAGTCTCAAAAGCTAAAAATAGAGCCTAGAAAAAATTATACTAAATAGGGAAAAAAGGATATATTTAAGTTAGTGAGAGCTAGAGAACAAAAAGCTAGAGACTTAGATTAAGTTTGTTGTATAAAATATGAAGCAAGACAGGTGCTCATGGATGAAAATAACATTAAGAGAAGATGACATAGACACTTTTATATTCCTTTTATTGAAGGCGGTAAGGATAACATCTCTTTAGATAATCTTAGCATGTTTAAGAGGTATTATAACTCTACTTGCTAATAGCATATCACAAGGGAAAAAAATTAAAAGATCTTTAAGGGAGATGAAAAGTGAGAGGGAAGTAGGGCCTGATGAGATACCCATAGAGGTATGGAAGAGTTTGGCCGATGAAGGTCTTATTTGAATAGGCAAGCTTTTTAATGTGATTCTTAAATCCACCAAAATGTCAAATGAGTAGAGACATAGTATGCTAATTCCGCTATACAACAACAAAAGGGACATCCAAAGCTAAAACAACTATAGAGATGTCAATAATTAGTCATACCATGAAGTAGAAGAAGGTGATTGAGAAGAGATTGAGAAAGGATGCACTAATTTGGGATAATCAGTTTAGTTTTATGTCAGAAAGATCTACGATAAAAGTTTTACATCTCTTTAGAATATTAATGGAATACTATAAGAGAAGATAACGTAACCTACATATGGTTTTTATTAATTTAGAGAAGGCTTATGATAGGATACTTAGGGAAATCATACGAAAGTGTTTAGAAGTTATGAGAGTTCCTATGAACTATTTATGGGTTACTAGGGATACGTATGAAGGTCTAAAGACTAGAGTAAGAATGATAGGAAGAGATGCAAAATATTTTTCTATCGATATTGGGCTATACCAAAGCTCTTTATTGAGCTCTTTTTTATTTATAGTAGCGATTGATGAGCTCACCAAGAATATCCAAAAGGATATGCCTTGGTGTAAGTTGTTTGCTAATCATATTGTTTTAATGGATGAGACAAAAAAAGGGTGTTAATGTTAAACTAGAACTTTGAAGGGATATGTTAAAATCGAAGGGTTTTAAATTAAGTATGAATAAGACTAAGTACTTATAATGTAACCTTTTAAGCCTCATGGTGGCTTTTGATGTGGAGGTAAAGATTAGTTCAAAATTTATACCATAAAAAGAGTGTTTTAAATATCTAGGATTTATCATCTAAAGTAATGAAGAGACCAATAAGGGCGTTGTTCACTGTATCATATTAGGATGACTTAAATGGAGAAGTTCATCATGATTTTTACGTGACAAGAAGATACCACTCAAGCTTAAAGATAAATTATGTCATTTATTGATTAGGCCAATCATGCTCTATAGTGTGGACTGTTGGTCCATCAAACAAGTGCATAGTCATAAGTTAAAGGTGGCAAAGATGAGGATATTTTAGTGGATGTGCAACCTACTATAAGAGATAAGATTAAGAATTTAATGGTAAAAGACAAATTAAAGGTGGCTAATATTAATGACAAATTAAGAGAGACAAGGCTTATGTGATTTGGACATATTAAGAGAAGACATTCTGATGCTCCAGTGACAAGAAGTGAGAAGAATGTACTTAGGGACTATAAAAGAAAAAAAGGAAGGTTTAAAAAGAATTGGGGGGAGGTGATCAGGAATGATAAGACTCTGTTGGAACTTGTCAAAGACATGATCCTCAATAAAAAACTTTAGCGTACTAGGATACGAGTAAAGTATCTCACATAGAGGGGTCTTTCTCTTTCTCATAGGTTGTTTAAACATTTTCCTTCGAGTTTTATGTCTTGTATTAAGCTTAAACATTTAATATGTAGTTCTTCTTTTTTAGTCATTTAAACTGAGCACTTCCTTAATTAGCCTAAATATTTTATTATAATGGTTTGTTTGTTTTATTTATTTACTTGTCTGTTTCTTGTTTGTGTATTTATTTACTTATTTTATCTTTTATTTTTATTCTTTACCTTGTTATGTATTTATTGTATTACTTATTTTTATTTTTATATTTATACATTTTTATTTTTATTTTTATTTTATTATTATTATCTTTTATGTCTATTATTATTTTATTTTTATCATTATTACTTTATTATTTTAATATGTATCTTTATTAAAAAAATTTCTTTTTCATTTTATTTTATTTGTATATATTATATTTATTTAATTTTTTATGTGGGTCTATCGAAAATAGTCTCTCTACCAATTAGAATAGGCTATGTACTTCTGAAAATTTCCAAACCCTGTGTATTAGCGGAACTTCTACTAGGATATTATTGTTGTTGTTGTTAATTAGTTGAATCTTAATTAGAAATAACTTTCTAATTAAATTTAAAGATTACGAGTTTAATAATAATTAGAAATAAGTCTCTAATTGAATTAACTTAGTTAATTTAAACAATATATAATTAGAAATAAGTTTCTAAATAAACTAAAATTATTAGTATGAGAATTAGTAATAAGTTTCTAATTCACAATTTAATTTGATTAGTTCCATAATAATCATAAATGGGTTTCTAATTAAAAATGAAATAATTATATTTTCATATGGATTATATTTATTTATGTATGTCAAGTTTGATATAGTTCCAACTATCGATATATATATTATACAAATATTACTTAACAATTCTTCTTAAGTACGATAATTGGTATTCATTTGTGATACGAACGATGATTGAGAACATGTGTGCTCTTTCAATTTTGTAGACAATTAAAAACTAATTATTTTCAAAATATATATGTATGACATGACAATGACATGCATATATACTATTTCGTTCTATAGAAAGTTTGTGTTTCAATTACGACTATTCCTTCAAAGAATATTAACAAGGGTGAGAAATTAAATGGTGACAATTATGAGATTCAGAAAATTTAATATGTACTAGAGGAGCAAGAGGCTCTCAAACCTTTAAGCATGACCTTTGACATTCCTAAGGAAGGTAATACAAATAAATACAAAATGGATTGTAATGTTTATAAATATGGATGAAAAGAACTCACTGGTTCATATTATGTTGCTAAGCACTATGGATAATGATATCATGCATGAGTTTCACAAGTATGAAATTGTTAAAGACGTATGGTCCACTTTAACTGTATATTTTAGCAGGACCTTAATGACTAAAATAAGCTCACCCACTATTAAGTTTGACATATATAATAAACAATTAGATCTCACAATGTAAAAAAATTGTGAGGCATGTGTCCAACATGATAGGTAAATTATGTAATGTTGGTCGCAAATTATCAAATGAGCAGTAAGTACAAGCCATTATTTGTTCATTACCTCAAAGTTGGGATCATATGAAGATGCATATAACGCATAATGAGAGCATCAAGATGACTATGAGGCATCTATATAGGCAGTTAGTTCTACCTCATATAGAGCTATGAATTAGAAGCATAAGCACCATAATAAGCCCCAAAGAAAAAGGTAAGAGAAATCCCCATTATACTAATAATTCAAAGAAGGCAAACAAGAACCAACATGGAAAAGGAAAACTTCCTTTCAAAAAGTAGAACATGAATAAAGTCAAGTGTTTTAATTGTGGCAATAAGGATCACTTTGCTCGTGATTGTAGCAAGCCCAAAAAGTTACAATCTCATTATATAGACATGTTTTATATAAATGTATATTGTTTTATTTTTCTAACTAATTCACATCCTTTATAAATTGTAGATTTAAAAGCAGCCAATCATGTAGTGAAAGATAGAGATGCCTTCGTGGAATTTCGAAAATTCCTATATGGAACACAATGGGTTTATATAAAAGACAACTCAAACAACACCTTTTACCATAATCTTTAAGGACATAATCCTATCATTAGTCCTCTTTACCCCAACAACACGATGTATAATTTCCTTGACAACTAAGATACTGACCTAATTTTGTTGCCTCAAACACGTTGAATACCAAAGTTTGAACTTATTAATCAAATTTTAAATTTTAAATTTTAAATTCGATCTTTATAGTTACTATTAAATTCATCCATATTTTCAATACATATAAATTTAAAAGCTTATTTATAAATAAATAAGTTTATCATTTAATTTACAAGTCTTAACTTGTATTCCTACTTATCAAGTCATTTAAGCCCATACCAAAATTTATTTAAGTCCAATTCATTTTAGCCCACTTATCTTAAACTATTTTATAGCCTAAAAGAATTAAAACACTTGGCCCATATATTATCATAATTAGCTTGTTTGAATGTCCTAAAGTAAGCCTAACCTATAGTTTAAATAAGAAAACCTAACTTCAAGTAGTTTTGTTTTCTGCAGTCTTTAGATCTCTAAAAACCTTCATAATCGTTGGAAGAAGCAGTCACCACGGGAGCAACCACCTCAACAAAAAACTTAGTGGATTTACACTGCCTTCCTCTTTATAACCAGTGAAAGTACAAACATTTGATGGAAGCAAATAGAATAATAAAGCTTTCATTCCCATCTAATGTTGGCAATGGAGTCTTAGAGAGCAAAGAGGATGCTTCTCCTAGTTAATGCTACTCACCAATGTATAGCCCGTCGATGGGGACTTTCAAACCACCATCTTCTTATCCCTTTTGTTTGGGCTTCATATGTATTTGGATGTTGGTTTTGTTTAGGAACAAATTCTCCGTAAAAAAATTTGCAATGTTTTAGAATCTAATTATGCTTTTATTATCTTATTAAGTTATATTTTCACCAACTCTGTTATTGTGATGGGTTTTAGTATTTTCACAAATTACATTATTGTTAAGGAGCAAAACATGAAGGTTTTAATGGTGTTTTTATTTTATTTTTCGATGCTTTACAATGTTTGTTGTTTGTGAGTTTTATCTTTGTTTTGTCCATTGTTGATATACAAATATAACATTCATTTTTTGTCTAAACAACAATTTGGTTTTGACTTTTAATAGAAAAAATGATGTTTGGTTTTATTCGTGGTTAATCTACCTAAACATGATTTTGATCAAAAGAGACCAAATCTTTTCTACCATTATTTAAATTAAGTGTTAACCATTTATTGTAAAAGTTTATCATGTTATTACTTCATAATAAATATCATAGTTCTTATCTATGATCAAATAAGATGTTGTTTATCACTAAGATATCTTTTTTAAAGATTTCAATAAGATAAGGATATTAATAACAACTTAATACGATATGCATGTATCAAATATGATAAAGAAGATTATATTACATTGTCAATTTTTATTACATTTTTTTCTTTTAAAATCAAACACTAAAACCAAAACACAATTTTGATTCACCAAAGATCATAATTAAAATGCATATCCACAATCCACATAATCCATATGTGGGAAGTATTGATAAAGATAATCAATTCTCATTATTTGTCTGAAATCAGTCATTATAATAAAGGCATTATCATAATTTGAATTCAACTAAATCACAAATTCAACTTTATCAAGATAAGGTTCACGATTAAGATACACATGGAGCATGCTCTGATATCAATTTTAGGATAATATCTAACATCTGATCTTTCAAATCATATGTATTATTAATCAAATCACTTACTTAGATTTGATTGTATTCCACTTATCACAGGACTCTTGCAAGAAATACTAACCATTCTTTAAGATTGATAAGACAAGTTGTAATAAGCAAAACTTTCATTTAAGTTTTATTAGTACAAAATTCAAAGACTCTTTAACATATGATGTGAACTTCACTTTTGAGATATTCTATTTTAAGCTCTATATTTAATTTTTAAAGATTTTATTCATCATAATGAAGCCAATTTTAAAACTTATTCCTACTATACAGTTGCATTTTTCAAGATTACAAAGTTCTTTTAACTAAACATTTAAACAAATATTTTTAATATGCAAAGCATCTTCTACATTAAAAAATATATGGTTTAGATTGATTTGGCTCCACATTATTCATTACAAAAGATATTTTATAAACAAAAGTTTGCATATGTTTTTAGGCCAAAAGTGTATTTTAAACCCTAATGTTTGCATCAAAATATTAGTTGAATCCTAATGTTTCGGAGCTTTTAATTTGAACCTAATGGCTACAAAACATTCAAAATAGACCTATAAGGGGTCACCCTCCGTTAGTGAAATGTCACACCATGTATGATGTGAACTTTTAGAAATTTGTGCATATTAGTACTGGGACCCAACACTTGATGATGTGACTTTTTTTATTTAAATGAAAGTGGGTCCCAAAACTTCAGTTCTCACCATTTTATCCTTCATAAATCCATCCAATACTCATCTTTTATCCTTCATAAAATCACTAATTCACAATAGTCACAATCCACAAATCATAAAAATCCCTAGTTCTTCAATTGATTGTAGAACCAAATCCTTAACTCTCTCACTTCGTCCAAACGTTTGCAATAATCTCACTCGCTCTTCTATTAGTTTAATCACAACAGTAGCAGGCCCAATCATAGTTGGACGTTCAATTACCTCCTGCACACCTATGACAGATTTCTAGGAAATAAGATAGGAAAAAATCCATCCTCAAGCTCTTAACTATGTTACGTGTTGCTTCTCTTCATGCACACATAGGCAAAACTTCATTTTTTTGAAGTGTCTTACTCATTAAGGTACTTATTCATAGTTTTAAGGCATCTACTTTCTTCATTGATTTTGGGAATTTTTTTTACTTATGTGGGAGCGGATGGAAGATTTTATAGCAGTTATAGAAAATAATAAGACTAAGGAAATGAAATATTAACCAAAGAGAATCATTGTAGGATTGAGCCATAGGCTGGGGAGAGTACTCAAATAGTCAGGTTTAGGGATACCATATTGTGTATTCTGCATTTCTCTTATTTTATCTATAGTTTATTTGAGCTACTGTATTTCATACTTTATTGTCAATGTACATTATTCTATTACCTAAGAATGTTGAATTAGTTGTTTAGTGATTGGGTCCTATTAGAGTTCAATTAAATTTTTTTAGTGTATGGTTTGTGCACTTGTTGAAAAACAAAGATGAGGATGTGGAAAGTATGGAAGAATCATTGGCCTTTGAAGATGGAGGAAGATAGTTAACTCAAGAGTATTAGGATGATATGCTTGAAAAATATGTGCCTTTTGATTTGATAGTTTAGGCTTTCTATATCTCTTTAATGATGTAAACAAACAAATTCTTGTCTATATCTACTCTATTTCCTAAATAGTTTGTATCATTTTTTCCTTGACATCAAACTTCTAATGATGAGGTCTTTATATAAGGTTTTAATGATGTTACATTACCTATGATTAAGTGGATAGTGTGTTCATTTACTTATCTTTGGATGCTTCTAGTCATGCTTATAGGATTGTCTGTATGTATCCATAGCCAAAAAAGATTTAGATTTAGTTACCATTTCTTTTTCTAATGATGAGATTTTACCTTTACATAAATGTTAGTGAAAGGATTAGCTAGGAAATCAACCTATAGGTTAGTAATTTGCTCATTTACAATAGATTGAAGAATGCAAATTGAAGAGGAGCTATTTATAGGAGAACTAAGTGTATTGGAGAAGAAGTTGAAAGTCTCTTTTATTAGACCTTGTTGAGATTCTACCTTTACATCTATTTAGACATTGGCTCTTTACTTTTATAAAGAGTGATTATAATCTCGTGCCTTAATATAAATTTGCAATGACCACCTAAAACTATAAACACAATGTCTTCACAATACTACATTACATTCAATAATGATTATATGTTGTGCTATTATAGTTAAAAAGCCCCATAAAGAACTTCATGGAGTGATAATAACCTAAGAAGAAAATTTTATGGATGTCCTAAATATCATTTAAGTTTATTTTTCAATAAGGTAAAATTCTTTTTATATATGTTTAATGTTTATCTTATTAATTGTTTTCTTTCAAATTGGAAGATGTGATTTTTTCAAATGGTATGATGACAAATTTAGTGAAAGAGTTGTTAAATTAATTCATAAATTAAAGAAAGAAATAGTATGTTGAAGAAGGAGGCTCAATGAACCACAATTGAATCACATACAATGATGAAAATTGAGAAACAAAGCTAACAAAAGAAGACATATGAAGAGAAAATTGGGCTGAAATTTATTTTAGTAATTATCGTAATAGGTTTTTTGTGCTTATGTTAAGTGTTATAATATGGTTTGTTGTAGGCAACTGAAACTAAATTGTAGTATTTTGTTTAAAACTTGAATCATGATGAATGAAAAACCCTCATTTGAACTAAGTTGTAATATATTGCGCTTTGTATTTATTGTTTTGTTATTCATAAAGATATCTTAATGATGCCTAATTAGGAGTTGTAAAAATCATCAATAAGTATATACAAAAGTGATTATATCACAATAAATAATCGACGTAGTAGATAAGTAAATGATTACACCACAACATCTATCCATCCATATACAAAAGTGATTGGATCTATCTATCCATATACAACAGTGATTGGATCAAATAACTAAAGTTCCAGCAACACATAGACAACATTAATATATAGTGGGAATTAACCACATTGCTTCCCTCATTTGCACTTGACTGAGAATGTTGATCATGTATTGGTTGATTTAATGATGCTCTCCTCCTTATCACTTAGGTTTGTAATTGTTAGGAAATGATGTCAGGTTATCAGTTAAACCTTAGACCTCTTGTTTCAAAAGATAGCTTAAAAGAATGTAGATCAACTTCTCCATACTTTCGTTTACTAATATGTGAAGAGATAGTAACCTACAAACACATATGGCGTTAACAGTATTCATTCGTTCAAGTTATCAATAATGTGGCCAATGCTCACACACTCACAATATTGATATGTTTGCTTGATACGATAATATGTTCAACTATATTATAACTAAACAATTGTGAAGAGACCTTAGTGATGACTTAATAAATATGACATAAATATCCTTGTTAGCTTGATAATAAAAGCATGTCATAAATATCATTAGATATATGAAGCAATACATAGTAATTAAAACAAAGTTTGATGGTCAAAGAATGTTTTATACCTATAGAGACTGTTGAGTAGGTTAAGTTAAGCCTTTATCCTTATATTTTTTGACATTGTGGCCATAATTGCCATATTTCCTACATTTTTGTACTATAACCTTTTGAGTCAATTTGTTTAGATTTTTCAACTTCTTGTGCTCATTTACTCCTCTCCTTCTTGTTGTTTTAGGTTTTTGACATAACTCTTTTGGGTGGGGGTTTATTACTTCTACATCAATAATAGGACAAAAAATTGTACCTTTAATAGATTGTAACACATGGTCATATAATGCTAAGAATTTGGAATTCTTAAAGCAATCACCTACAAATACATTCGGTAGTTGCTTGGAATGGTGAACAACATTTATAAAATGTTTGTAAGGATATCCATAAGTATTGGACCTAGTTCTCAGTACTTATTTCATAGCCACATTATGAAAGGTTTAGGTGGCTTTAATATTAAAAAGAAGTCATGGTTGTGAGATTAAATGAGAAAAGAAAGAAAATAAAATAAAATAAATAAACTTTAATAAATAAAGAAGTCATGTTGTAAGCAAAATTTACAACTGATAAATCAAAAGTCACGGTCATGACTAAGTGGAGGAAAAGTCACAATTGTGAGTGAGAAAAGTCACGGCCGTCCATGCTTTGGTCATGCACGATTGAGCATTTCTGTTATTTAAAAGGGCCAGTGCATGATTGTGCACTCCCATCTTTGAAGAGCCAGTGCATGATCGTGCACTCCTGAGATTTAAGGGCTTTGTCACGATCATGCATGTGCACGATCATGTATCCCTGATGAGCACTCAAAATTGTAAACATCATAACTCTCAATTCCGATGTCCAAAAATTACAAACTATATACCATTAGAAAGCTAAGAGAATAAGATATAACTTTTATGAAAACAACTTTATCTAATTCTAATTAGATTAATGCAGTTTGTTCATAGAATTCAAAACATAATTTCTGTCCCCCTTTTTCTGTACTGCCTATATAAACTTCTATACATTTTCCAAAAGACTTGAATCCAACAATCACTAAACATACATACATGACTCATAACAAAACAATTCATTTTAAACTATCTAGGACCGTCTAACAACCCACAATTTTCTTCTTAACCACAATTAACAACTCACACGAAAGATAATTTTGAACATGTACAAAAGAGAAACTCTTTAACTCTTACTTTCATTTCTCAAACACAACCGAGTTTGTATATAACTTTAATTACACATCAAAGATCGAAACAGTAGCATAATCTAAAAATTTCATCATGAATGCTCATGCTTAATATGCTTGCAAAGCTACCAAATGCATTCGAACTAACTTAGTTATAAAAGATAGATTTTTTAGAGTTTGCCGAAGTTTACAAGGTTCAATGATTTGCTTGTTCTTCACCTGAGGAGTGAGAAAAATAATGGGGTAAGCTGCGAAGCTCAGTGGCTAATACACTTATAGACATTAGTGATGAGCCACAAAAAATCAAGCATATATATATATATATATATATATATCACATTTCAATCTAGCAATTTAAATTATTTACAATTCTAGCTCAAAGAACTCATAGACAAACATGTTATCACATAACTCATGTCATGAATATTCAGCCATCAAAACACAACACTCAAATGTACGTCATGCTCAATCCAATCACAATGAAATGAACAAATATAATGGCTTGAGAGAATCCCATGAAACGAAATGGAGAAACTGAAGTTTACACCATGAATGAAATGAGTCCGATTCTTAGGAGCTCATATACCACAAACGGGCAGCTGGGAGAAGGCTTTAAGTCAACATGCACGTGACGAACGAAATGGTATCTCTTTGCCCACACAAGTAAATTTTGATGCTCAACTCATTTCATCACATATTTATACTTTCATGCTTCTTGCATTTTTCTGTTTGTCATCAATACACAATGTAATACAATCTTTCAAGCATAACAATTTGACAAATCACAGTGCATTTTTCCTATTTTCACAATGATTCAAAGTTTAGAAAATAAACATGCATATAAGCAAATAAATCAGCCCATCATCACAATAACTATAAGCATATTACCCACCTAATTAATAGTAAATCCGAACTCAAGTTTGCCTTTCTTCTTGCTCTTGCGTATTTGGGTTTTCTTGGTTTCCTTCAAATAAACAAACCTTCATTCAAACTAAAATAGAAAATCCATAAAACTTTAATATCTAAAAATGAGCTTAGACTCAATCTACTCATGGTTTATCTAAGCTAAAATAACTAAAATCTAGTTAAAAAATCCATGAAAATTAAGAATAAGTTTCTTGGTTCTCTTCTTTCTTCCTTCATTTTTAGCACATAAAACTCATTCTCACTAGTTTCTTCTTCTACAGAAGCAAGAAGAAAAGATAGAGAATACCTATAAACTCACCTGAACCTTTTCCTTCTTCTTCTTTCTCCTTTTTCTTTCCTTCTTCTTTTTCTATTTCGGTTTCTGCTTCTCTTCTTCTAGTTTCTTCTAGGTTTTTCTTTCTTACTTCTACACGACTCTCTTCATCTTCTTTCTTATTAATTTAAGACAACTTTTAATCTTTTCAAGTTTACCCATCCACATTTAATCTAATGCCTACTTACTCCCTAACTTAATTCTAACATTTCCATTTAATACATGCAAACACATGTAAATAAAATTTATTCATGACTAAACACCAATAAATTCTCATTTCATAATTCTAACTTCCAAGAAAAAGTTTGGGGTCCAATAATAAGACTCTCATGCCCGACAACTACATGATTGGTGTCTACCAATCCTTACAATATGTTTGTCATCACCCCTTAGACACTTCATATGCTCCATCACCATTCCAGACTATTCTCTGCTACATTGGGCCTTTCTTATTCTTCTCCAATTTCTTCATAATCCTCAGTGCAACATATGAATTTCAACCAGACACAAATTATCTATTATCTGTATTCCTCTTCATCACCATGATTCTAATATTTTTAAGCATGCTAATAATTGAATCTCTTATTGGTAAGATCTACCTATTAAAAGTTTCACTCATATTATTTTGGTCAACCAAACATTTCGATTCAAAAGATTGGTAGCACTTTGCCCATCTCTCCTTAGGATATTCAAACAATTCTAATGTATATCCATGTTTTATTTTATTGTCTTTTTAGCTGCTTGCTAAAATTTTCAGCATAAGTTGACTATGCACAATTCCAAAACTACTTCTGCAAATCATTTCCCTTCCAATTCATATTCCAATTATGGTATATGTGTCTATTAATGAGTAGCATATGGTAATATCCCTTCCATAGCCCTAATCAATCCTTATAACAATAGAAAATATTGTCAATTTAAGTTAAATATAAAATTTATATAGCAATAAACTGTAAATATATAAAGAACAAAATACATTTTACATATATGATATAATTGTAAATCCTTCACTACTTTCCAATTCTAAGTCATACGCCAGTAGATTCTTAAACCATGTCTAAGAATTAGTATTATATTCCTCCATAATAGCCTAAACCAATAGATACATCCCTCCATCACCATACCCTAACTATACTTAGTAGTTGGCCTTGGAATTATGTCTTTAAAAAGTAGCCATTGATATTAAAAATTGGCCTTAAATGCCTCCGTCCTCTTTTCATGGCATCAAAGAAAGTGTAAAATTTTCTAAACTACACAAAAGAGGTAAAGAAGTATGAATAAATGAATAAGTATAGTTGTTGATGATATGTATAAATATAATTTTGCACAATTGTAATAAAAAAATTTCTTCATTCCTTGCTAGCTATAACTCTACTATTGATCCTAGATTTCTAATCCTTAACTTATGTACATATCCGTGTAGCTTGACATATTCATTTATATAATTAGTTGCCCTCTCTTTTCTCAATCTCCTCTTTGATCTACACATACTTGAGTTAATAAATATATTAAATTTTTCTTTGGATTCTTCAACCATCTTTGTTGTCAAGATATTGGGCTTCTCAAGTATTCTTTCCCTAAAATGTCTCATAAGTAACTTAGCTTAAACTAAGTTAGGTTTGCTGATGGGAAAAAACTATGCTCAAGATTGTATGTCTTCAATTTGAAATACCATTCATTTTTGTCATAACTAACATACAACTCCCATGGGCATCCTTTGATACATCAAACTCTGATTTGATGACTTTCACTTTTTTTTAAACTTGAAATTGTATGGTGTTCGTACTGCATAATCCACAACAGAATCTCTAAATTCTTTAGTTGATTTGAAATCCATCCCTAATCTCCAATGTGTAGCCACTTTAGGTAAATTATACCTAATAATAGTACTAAGTCTCCGTAACAGTTCACCAAGCTCTTCTCTACTTGGATATTTATCACTATCAATTAAAATTTCACAATCAGTCGAGTCAATTTCAGCTGTTGCTTATCATCAAGAATGTTAACTTGTATAAAACCCTTGTCATGGTCTCTTTCATAATCATACGGCTCTTTATCAATTCCTATATCAACTCTTTCACCAACTCCTATACCAAATCCTTCGTCAACTCCTTCGTTAACTCTTTCACTAATTCCTTCACCAACTCCTTCATCAACTCTTTCACTAACTCCTTCATTAACCAACTCCTTTACTAACTCCACTAACTTCTTCACTAGCTTCTTCAACATATTCATCATCAACATAGTCTACCCTCATACCACAACTTCCCTCCTCACCCTTACTATCTCCTATCTCTATCTTCTCTTCTAATTATAGGCAATATCTCAGGTACAAGGATTGGGGTGTCTAATAAATGAGCTACATAAATATCAATCATTTGGTGATTTTCATAAGGTTAATGAGCCTTAGAAAACTGTGATTTGATTCAATCAATCTCAACGAATCACTAAATTTGAAAGTGGGTACACTGTAATAGGCCTTATGCACTTGAAGATATCCTAACTCCTTTCCCATCTCATGTACTTACCATTAGCTAACATAATCAAGGTCCACTTTATCAAAAACACTTGTTTACCCATTAACATATTTCCACTCCAGTTCTACTAGAAATTTCTACCATAAAATATCCTTATACTACCGAAATAGGCCATCATTCACCTATTCACAAGTAAGGGGAAAGAATTATAGCTAAATTAAAAGGAATATTCACTTGAAAATAGATAAATCATTAGCATCATAGATTAAACTTAAAATTAACTCCTGTTCTACTACAAACTTTCTACCATAAAATAACCTTATACTACCAAACTAGGCCGTCACACACCTATTCACAAGTAAGGGGAAAGAATTATAGCCAAATTAAAAGGAATATTCACTTGAAAATAGATAAATCATTAACACCATAGCTTAAACTTAAAAGAAAGTAGATTACTTAGTTTTTATCAACTTTTTATAATTCGTGCATATAAAATTATACCTAAACATAATCATGTTAAGTTATATACAAATGCACTAATCAGGTTCATGTTGAATGATTACATAAACTTCTCATTAGATCCAATAGGTTAAAAAATGCTCATAACTGAACCTCTTATTCTAGAGATATTAGATAAAATACTCATAATTAAACCTCTCATCAAGGATTGAATTCTTGAGATAGGTAGGTTCAATTAATGCATATTACTATAAGACATCCAAAATAGGTCTTTTAAGAGAGGATCAAGAGTCCAAATGAAATATAGCTTTTGGTTATAAAATTCACAAAAGATAAAAGCAGTAGTTGGAAGCTTTATTCTAAGTTTTTAATTTACTAGACTTTGGGTTTAGGGAATGGGATTTTTCTAGCATTTTGTAACACTCTCAAAAAATATCAACAATTATAAATATAAATTTATCCTTAAATTTGTCAACTAAAGATCCATTTACAAGTGACATACTTCATAAAAACAAATTGAGTCTTTTACAAATTGAGTCCAATGTCACAATGCATTGAAAAGAATACATAAACAAGCAACTTATAACTTTTATAGTAAAGATTATAGTTTGGTTATTTTCTTGAATAAGGATAACTTTGTAGTACAAGTTTGTTCTATAGAAAATTAAAATTTTTCATACTAATGTTAAGGTTATGTTTTAACTTGCTATCCTTGTAAAGAATATGCATATATAACTAACATAAAAGATATTTTGACAATGACATTCTAAAATTTAACAGGTCATAAGTGGAGGTATGATTTTACTAGATGAAGATCAATACCACAAAAGTATTAAAGAGAGAGTAATAAATTGATTTCTCCCTATGTAGTGAAATCTTAAATCCTATGAAATTATAGTAGGATATCTAACATGCAACAATATTGAATGTTTACAAGCATATATAATTAACTTTGCAACTTAGTGTTTAATATTTAGTTAGTTCATTTTTAATTTAATGATCAAAGGAAATTCAATAAATTCAATCTCTTATAACTATGTTACTTTTATCTTTACCAACTCATTCACTGCCATCAAGAATTCCTCACAACTAAATCATGGAATAAAGGACTACAACATACATGAAATAACCCAATAAGTATTTTGGGCTTAGGTCGAAAATAGGAGACCACAATATATAATAAACATAAATATAAACTAGGTGAAAGAATCATCAAATCAATAAAAAATAAGGGACCACAACATATAATAAACATAAACTAAAAGTTAGACAAAACAATGGACCTACCATGATTTATTATCCCTATCTCGTTTCCCAAAAACTTGATAAAGGTATGCGAGAGGCGATTGGGTCTGCTACTGTTGCGATTAAACTAGCAAAAAAACGTGCAAGATTATCCAAGCATTTGAACGAAGTAAGATAGTCAAGGATTTTGCTCTACAATTAAGGATATTGTGATTTATGGATTGTAAAGGTTGTACATTAGGGATTTTACGAAGGATTAAATGGTGAGTATTAAAGAGATTTCATGAAGGATAAAATAGCAAATATGGAAATTTTAGAGCTCACTTTTATTTAAATAAAAAAATGTCACGTCAATAATTGTTGAGTCTCACTAATGTACAAAATTTTTTAAAAATGTCACACCTTATATATAACATATCGTCTAATTAATGAAGGATAACCCTAATTAGATTTTGGTACTTATATTATCTATTTCGAACATTTTGTAAAGAGTTTTAAATTTAAAGTTATAAAACGTTAAGGTTAAACTTATATGATGTAAATATTAGGATTTAAAATAAACTTTTGGCTTATGTTTTCATGGCAACCTTGCTTCAATATGCCTGTTTTCAGGTTTAATTATTGCAAGCTTTTTAAATAACAAAATTCCAATCCAACAAAAGGTAGAAACCCAGCGAGGCACGCCAGACACGTCTGTCACATCATTTACAGTACTTCAATGTCCACTGACAAATTAAACTCATAAAGGAAGCATGATTAATCTTCTAAAGAAGTCCCATCGTCATCCTCGTAAGAAAACGCCTTCAGGATTGGTGACAAAGGTTTTCAAACCCCATATACTCTCGATTCTCCAGCTTCTCAACCATGTTGGCTATTCCTACTCCACCTGCAGGTGGTATGATATGAACACGTAAAACCAGATTAAGGAGAAACAAGAGGTCCTTTTCCTAGTGTACAGTAATGAAGTTCCAGGGATAAGTAGACTCTTACCTAAGCTAATAGCACTGACGAAGATTGTCAAAGCCAATATGAATATGATTATCGATGCCCTCCCAAGTACCGCCACTATCTTTCTCACCACATGCTGACCAGCCAAGGCAGCAAACGTTGCCACCAAAACGAAGTATCCAGCTGCAGCAATGAAAGAAAAGGTATTAATGGGTTAATATATCTTTAGTTACTTAGCTTTAGTCGATGATCATATTGCGGAACTCGCATTTCGGGTCTAGTTGGAAGAAGCTTGTATCATCGGGCCTTGCGACTCAGTAGTAGAGGAAGTTTAGGACTTACTTCATTCGTCAGGTTCAATTCTTGATGAAAACTTTGCACTTGGCAAAGTAAACAGAAAAATTTTAGAAAGCATTTCATGGTTACTACCACATACCATATGGGACTGGGAAACGGTTGAGGAGGTAATACTCGACAACAGACATAGAAGACGAGAAGGCCATAGAGAAAGTTGATGTTGCACTTGCTACCTGAAAATTGAAACAGTAAAAATGCGTTATGCAAATGGTCGGATGATCACAATTCAATCTTGCAGAAGATACGCCATGGCACCTGAGGAGGAATTCCCAGTTCGAGAAAAAGAGGTCCCAAAATGAAGCCACCTCCTAGGCCAAGTAGTCCACCTACCATGCCTGCTATTATTCCACATGAACAGTAGAGCATGATCTGATACAACTTCCAATTTGTAATCTCCTTTCCTTTGGATGCTATCACTCTTTTCCCTTTGCACAGGCATATGGCTTCGAACAATGTAACAGAGGCAGCTATTGGTACCTACAGAATATTAAACCATTTGATTAGAAGGCCTATTTCAAAGTTGTGATCTCCAAATCATACCTGTGAGGCTCAGTTGCACTTGGAATAGTGTTATTCTATTGAGTGCTTTTTATGCTACTACGAAATACTCAATAGTCCATTCTGTTCTTATAATATCTTAGCATCCAAGTATACTTTTCCAGTTCAGAATCTACATATTCGGTCTCCTGTGTAGCCTAACAACACTTGCAACGTGCTTTGTCTAGTTGAACAGATTTACGACAATAGCTTTCTGCTAGGATTTTTGTAGCAAGTGTTGTCAAAAACTTAGATTTCCCTGTCTGTTTGTGCGAGCAGATTGTTAAGAGATGGTCATTCATTTTTGGTAAAGCATTTCTTGTATATTAAGAAACATACAAGCTCCACTAGGATTTGAACCACGGTGGAGAATACACGTAATCTATTCTAAACGAACAACGAGCCTATATAGAGTTCACCTGCAAAGAGTTCAGTATCCAGTAGACAATAGAGCAGGCTGTGACATGTTCCTGCATAAGGATTCAAGTGAAGTAGGTTTATAACAGATACGTAGCGAATTAAATGCTGATTTATGGACAACTAAGAAATTAAAAAAGAAATTTGACTAATTCCTAACTTAATTTACTTGCTTTGATTTTTTCTATTGGATAAATTTCATCTTAGATTCTTTATCTGATGAGATCAGCTTACCTTAGCAATTTGAACAGCAAGGAAGCTTAGCCACACATAAACAAGCAGGCTTAACTCTTTCCAGTGAATGTTTTGCAATATGGGAACCTGAAAGGAAGTGATGTTGATATCATTTTCAGAATTATATACAACTGGGGCAATGGTATTACTGTTCAACTCACCTCTTCATCTCGGAGAGCAGCTGGACCACTTGGAAGTGGTTTGTAATCTTGTTCAGAATCATCTGAAAAGTTTTAATTTTTCTTGAATGATTAGCCAAACCGAAATCTTAAAACTTTGTTTAGCATTTGTGAGAAATTTGTGGGGGTGTCCATCCTTGAGCCTTAATCTGATATTCGTAAATTTTTTTCTTATATGGAGGAAACTGTTGGGAACTCACCTGTTGGCTTGGACTCTGGTTCTAATTGCTTTGCTGCTTCCTAAATGTCAATCAGAGATTAATGAGCCAACAACAGGAGCCACTAAAAGTTAAAATTTGCTAGTTAAAGCGTTACCTTCTTCATCATTGTCTCTTTCTTCCAGGTATCTATTCCTTTGAAAAGAGCTTTAGTAGACGTACCTGCAAGATTTTCCCTATTAATACCAGTCTACTTGGGGATTATGCATACGAATTCGGATGCATTCTTTTTTCTCTGCTTAGCAAAACCATTTTGACTCTTAAAAATTGACATGGAACAATTGTAGCAACGAATTTACCTAAGAAGAGGATTATGAGGAGCACTGTGACCATCCAATCCGCGAACATGACATTAAAAGCAACTCCGATGCTAATTCCAAGCATGAGCATGGGCTGAAAGAGGAGCGCCAGATCGTAGTCAATTAGGGGCATGTCTAATGTTGGGTGTCGAAGTCTCAGGTTGTAGTAGACTGTTGATCCTGCTGCACCCATGATCATGCCTGCAGTCAAATTTAACAATGAGATATGACAAGCGAGAGTTGGCTCTAGCCATTTACTGATTAAGGTTAAATTTGAATGTCTTTTGGCAATCACTTACACTTAGAAATTGCTGTGGAACTCTTGGGATCGAAACCGACAATCAATGTAAGCATTGGTACAAAGATTCCACCACCTCCGACCCCTCCAACGCTGCCCAATGCTGCCCCAAAGAATCCAACTATGCTTCCTACCACAATCTTCCAACCAAACTCCATCTCCTGCTTAGCCAACAAAATTCACAATTCAAAACAAAAAATGACAAGCAATGAAAGTAGAAAAACAATTTAATACAGATTAATGGAGTCTATAGTAACTATCAAGATTTGCAGCCAACTAATACAAAGATAAATGAGGTCTCACCGGCCAGACAGGCACGTAAGAAGACTCGCCACTTTGCCAAAGGAAATGAGTCAGTCTTACTATAAAACCTGCCCTCATTTCAGTAGCGACCAAGGTTTCTGGTCTCTTGTCTTTCAATGGTCTCTCCGTGTTGATCCTGCTGCTCATCATGGCTAGACACAAGAACATTAACATTGGTAGAGCTCTCTGGATATGCACAATTTTGGCCATTTAGATAGTTCCAGAATGTGAAAGAAAACAAAGCAAGTGTTCAAGAACACGTTTACTTATTTTATGGTATTTTCTTCTGAACTTAGTTGGCTTGATCAGTTTGTTGGCTATCTGCTATAAGCATGAGCAAGGAAGTTCTGAATGAGGGAAATAATCATGGAAGAAAAGAGAAAGAAGTGCACTCAAAGTACCTCCTTGATGTCTATATATACCACCCTTCTTATTCTTTTTCCTACGTTCCAGTTTGCTACAGTTTATGTCCTAATAAATAAATCAATCCAATCGGTTTCATATTTTGGGTATTTTTTTATTAACAAATATTTAATAATTAATATTATGATAAAATCATGTGATCAATGTTGTATAATTAAATAATTATATTATTATTTATACAATGTTATTAGTTGTTATTCCATCAAGAAAAGATATTGAAAATTATTGAAATCCAATTTTAATATATTATCTTAAATTATACTTAATTGAAAATTTTAAAATTTTAAAATTTAATGAATCAAATCATTATTATTAATTAATAATATAATTTATATTTATCACTAATATAGAATGTAATTATTTAAATTTACTAAAATTATGATTTAATTATAAAATTATATTTTTTTAAAAAAATAGAGATTTGTAAATGTAGTTTCTATGTAAAAATATTGACACAAACACGTGAATATTATATGACTTGCTTCATCAAACAAGAATAGATGAACTCCTAATTAGATTTGCCTTTACTCTTAATTTTCTTGATAATTATTTCAAATTGTGTATTGAAGTGATTTGATTTTAAAATTATAAACATCATTCTATTGCGCAATAGTTAAATTACGGTTGATTTTGCAACACTAATCATATGGGTTCTGTTCCTTTCTATCTTGCAAACTTTTGTCCTGTTTCTGATGGTAAGCTGGACGGCTTTGTCTTGCCAAGCTTGTTCATGTGTGGTTTGCCGTTGGAGTAAAATCCTACCTGGTTAGAAATACCAGGAAGGAAAACTTCTCGTTTGCCAATGTTCATGTATAACTTGGTTACTTGTTTCACAAGGTTCTATCTCCATGCATTTCACTTATTTTCCTCATTTCATTCCACGTAATTCTGCAGTTTCCGACGTTTGGAGTACAACTGAGCCAACTAGAAAGGTGAAAATTTTTTGATACGGATTACTTAGCTTTTACTCTTATCCATATTCCGATGTTGGAAACTTCGTAGCTTCTTCAAGAACTCCCAACAACGGTAACATTTAAGGATGTCGTTTGCTCTAAATGCTTCTCCAACCGGCTATTTTTGTCCATGTTCAACCTAATGTAATGTCGCCCATTTTGTACTTTAAATTACTGTTCAACGAAACAACCGATCTACAAAACAAGAAGCTGAATCAAACAAGCCAATTAGAATGCTAAGAAAATTCGAAGAAGCAGCAGTAATCTTCCAACAAGAGAGTACGGCAAATTATTTCCCCCACTTGCCTTCTCCAAAGCTTTGCAGTAATAACGCCCACTTGGCAATCAGTGTTGAGCATATATATATACCGTTACTGTCGCTGCTTTATGCCATCGCTTACCCTCTTCCAACTAGAAATAGAAAGACCAAACTAGTCAGCCTTAAAACTCTGAATAGTTGTGTGTATATATACGTATATATAAGGTTGCGATTTGCATATGTTATATAAGATTAATGAATTATAGTTAAATAATAACTGCATTCATTATTGTATTAATTTTAATTACTATTTATAAAAAATACAGTTTATTTCAAAAGAAATAAACAAAAACTATCTTTTTCATAATTGTATAAAAATCAAAATTTCTAAAATTATTAACTTTTTTTAACAAATCAAGATTCGTTTAACTTTTTTAAAAAGGTACTTTTATTAAATAAATTTATGTTCATAAAAATTATTGAATTTATAATCTGGAGTATTATAGAATTAATACTAACATGCATGAGAGTTTTGATTTTAAGAATCTATAATTTTTTACTTTAAAAATTAATTAAAATTTTTTGTAAACGCATAATTATAATATTATACTTTTGCTTCCTCATAAATTTGCAGTTCTCTGTTTTGCGTTCTCAGTTTGTTCCGTTGTGAACATTTACACGAGGGTTCTTGATTTTGGATTCTTTATTGTGACTTCGATTTATGTGCACAAAACCTTTGAAGAAAGGTTTGGTTCGTTTTTGAGAGCGAGAACCTAGAAAGGGAAGCAAAGCTTCTTACCTTCTTCTCCGTTTTGGGTTTAGTGAATTGTGAGGTTTTAGGATTACAGAAAGGGTGTCGCAGCCATTAGACGTGTCCTGGTAACACGAGTTTTTTTCTGCAGTATATGCGAATGAGTTACGTAGAGGCATCCTCTGCGCTACTTAACATGTTATAATCTTATTTTTGCCTCAAAACAATGTTATTTTAAGTTTGTTTACACGTTAAACGATATAACATGTTCTAATCCTTTTTTACTCTACGGGTTGGGCCAGGCCGACCCGGGCTCTTTTTTATATCCCTAATATTAAGGGACAAACAACTATTACTGTTCTCTCTAATTTTTACTTAATTAAAATAATATTGAGATAAATAAAAAAGGGGGTTAACTTTAATATATACATATTATGTTGTATGATTAAACCATGATTATGTCATACGAATTAAGCAAGAGATTGACAAATATTTTCATTAAATGGCTCTTATATTTTAGTTTAATTGTTTAAGTTTAATTTCGATTAGTTACTTGAATGAGTTTATTCAAGAAAATAATTATTGAATAAAATAAATATTATATTTTATGTCAATAGAGCATAAAATTAAACGAAAATTTTCTACTTGAATGAGCTCCTTTTTTTCTCTTTCTGCTATTTATTTGCCCATAAAAGAATACAGTTAACTTCATTCCAAAAAATTGTATTTGGAAAACTAAGGTCAAGAGAAAATTTTTACTTTATTAAAATACTATCAAAATTATAATTTTAAAATCATCAATTTTCATTACGGAATATATTTTCTTAGATAAATTTATGTTTGTAAAAATTATTGGATTTAAGATATTACAAAATTAATGCTAACATACCCTTTTGGGTGCTAACCGGTATATATCAAAGATTTTTGGGATATTTATCAATTTCGACTAAGTTTAGACCTGGGTACCTTGGACTCAAGGATGGTAGTAAGGCTTGGGTTCAGTCCTAAGTTAATAGGTTAGATTTATTCAAACGAACTTCGAGCTAAACTCAAGCCCGAAACTCAGTCCAAAAAACTTATACAGTCTAACATTTGAATAAAATGACATCGTTTTGAATTATCTATAGCCTAAATTAAAGCAACGTGAGGCTATCCGAACTTTAACTTAACTTAGACCATTAGTTTAAAAGTCGCCAAACCTCATCAACCTGACCCAATACCATGTCATTTTTACCTCCACAAGATGTATTTGTGAAGGAGACAAAGATGTGTCTAGAATAGTAGATTTTATCCTCTTTGCTTGATTCTACGACCTTTTTTCATTTAATTTATCACATTTTTAATGGGTGTATTTCATTTTGTGAACATGTTGCAAAGAAAAACGGAGAAGACGAGGATGGCGTGAGAAGTAACGGAAACTCACCAGACGTTAGTTACTAAGTACTAAGCGCTGCATTTAAATAAAGGCTCAGGGTTGTAATAGTACACCAAAATACACTAAATAGAATATTGTCTATATTAAAGCTGATCTATAATGGCTATAGTGGCATGTAAAAATCAAATGGAAATATGTTTCCTGCTCTTCCTATATCTAAAACGATTCTATGTATCTATCTCTAATGTTTTTCTTGATTCTCTTCTAACAATATCACAACAGAATATACATACTCATTATATTATCTTAAAATTTCATCCAACATTTGGTATCAGAGCATTTGAATCTAGCAAACGATTATGGTGGAAAGCACGAGAGGCACCAAATTACGGATGGTTGAAGAGAGCTTGAAGGGCTTGATGGAGAGGATGTTTTTGGAGTCATAAGACAGGATGAGCGAATGTTCTCGGAGATTTAAAACAGACAAAAAAGGTAGAAAAAGAGATGATGGAGCTAAGAACCTTGCTTCTGCACAATCAACAGAAACAAGGGGGAGAAGTCGAAGTAGCAGAACCTACACCCCAAAGTAGTCTAGGGAGATAGGAGAGGATAAAAATGTGCCATCCATGAGGATGAGTAGAAACGAGTTCCCATCATTTGACAGTGAGAATGTTAAGTCATGGCTCTACCGTTGTGAGCAATTTTTTAATTTAGACCAAACTCCAGAAAAGACGAAGGTGAGTGTCGCTATTTTACATATGGACGAACTTGCTCAGGAGTGGTATCAATTATACATCAGAAACTGTAATAAGACAGAGATGGCTGGGATGAGTTCACTAAAGCTCCCAAACAACGGTTTAATGCAAAGATCTTTGATGACCTAGTAGGCGACTTCAAGGGTCTAAAACAGAATGGAACAGTACTAGACTATTGTGCACACTTTGATCACTACCATTCCAATAGATTGACACTATCAAAAGAGTATTTAGTCAGTTTTTTTATTAAGGGACTTAAACTTGAGATCGGTATAACAAGGAAATTACATGAACCCCATTCCTTGCATCAGGCATATACGTTAGCTCGAAAACAAAAGGCAATACTGATATCAGTAGGAAACACTGTGTTAAACCAAGGCAACGTGACGAAGAACATGAATAGTGGTGGTAATTTCAACTTCAATCCACAGGGACAACAGTCATCAAATATAAACAAAAATTCAAGTTAGGAGGGAATATTACCTACACCAACTTCATTGTTATGGTCATCATCATCGGTAAGATCCTTTAAACCTCAGAAGCACATTAGTAATAAGGATTTTACCAATAAAAGAGCAAAGGGACTCTGTTTTTGGTGTGATGAGAAATACAAATTGGGGTCACAATTGTGAGAAGAGGCAGCTATAATTTTATGTAGTTTCTAGAGAGGAAGATAGCAAGAAGAATTCACCAGAACCAGAGGAGGAAGAATCGGAGGGAAGTCCAAGAGAAGAAGACTGCCCAATGTTCTCAATGCAAGCAATTGTTTATTTGAAAATATAGAGTTTAAACAAATGAGATTAGTGGGGACGCATCAGAGACGAAGGATTCACATACTGATCAACAACAGGAGTACACATAACTTCGTGGACACATCAGTAATAAGAAAAGGGAGTGCGATCTATAGGAGATAGAAGTGATTTCCATCATAGTAGGAGGTAGATTGCAGCTGAAATGTCATCAATGTTGAAAGAGTTTCATATAGACTATGCAAGGGGTGCAATTCACCATAGATACACTGGTGTTTTCTTTGGGGGGATGTGATGTTGTATTGGGCATACAGTGGCTAATTAGGTTAAATGATGTATTGGGCATTTAGGGACCGAACGATGACGTTCAAATGGGAAGGACGACTAGTGACGTCAAGTGGAAATCTAAAAGGGAGGTATCGAGTCATCTCAAGCAAGGAATTCCATAAAACCTTGCAACATTCAACAGGTGGACAATTGTTTATGATGCGGCTAACGATTCCCATTGGATATTAACTGCAACAAATGAGGATGAAGGATGAGCAGTGAAGTGTGTTCGATGAGATCAACACAATTTTGTTAGAATATGCAGAGATTTTCCAGGAACCGACTCACCTCCCACCGGACCATAAACACAATCATCTGATCATCTTGAAGGAAGGAGTTGAAGCCATTAACGTCCATCAATATCGGTATTCGGGAACACAAAAGGATGTAACAGAACAGTCTGTTAAGGACCTCATGAAACAGGGTTCATCCGATACAGCTATTGTCCCGACTTATCACTAATGGTCTTAGTCAAGAAAAAGGATGACCCATGATGCATGTGCGTGGGCTATAAGGAGCTGAACAAATATAAGGTGAAGGATAAATTCCCTAGACCACTCATTGAAGAGCTGTTAGATGAGCTGCATGGAGCCAGTTGGTTCACTAAACTGAATTTGTGCTCCAGATACCACCAAATTTGACCCGAAAAAAACCTTTAAAACACACAAAGGCGATTGAAATTTCTTGGTCATGCCGTTCGGCTTGACAAACGCTCCTTTAACTTTTCAGAGACTGATGAATGAACTATTTAAACCATATTTTCGTCATTTCGTTATGGTATTTTTTAATGATATACTAATCTATAGTTCATCATTGAAATTACATGTAGAACACATTTATGTAGCCATACAAACGTTGAGAAATAACCAATTGTTCTTAAAAGGGAGTGAGTGTGTGTTTGGGGCGCGACAAATCAAATATCTAGGCTACATCATTTTAGAAAGGGGAGTAGCGACTGATACTCTGAAGGTTAAAACACGGAACCTAAAGGGATTAAAGAGCTCAGAGGCTTTTTAGGAATTACTGGGTACTACCGAAGATTCATTAAAGATACAGGTTAATAGCTAAACCATTGATAGAAATTTTAAAAAAGGAATGTATAGCTAACTGGGATTGGTAGTAAGAAGAAAAGACAACCTTTGAGAAATTGAAAAAGGAAATTATATCTGCTTCGGTGTTGGCACTGCCAGATTTTTCAAAAAAATTTGTGGTGGAGGTAGATGCAAACGGGCAAGGCAATAGGGCCTTGTTACAACAAGATGGTCATCCTATTGCCTTCCTCAGTAAGTAACTGGCCAAAAGACACTACGGATTGTTCACTTACGAAAAATAATTTTTGGTGGTAATTAAGGCTATCAAGTATTGGCATCACTATTTAAGCTGTAAATCATTCATTGTTAAAACAGACCACAAGAGCCTTAAATACATGTTGGATCAGCGTCTATCGACCCCTTTCCAACAGTCGTGGTTACCTAAACTCCTCGGATATGATTTCAAAGTTTAGTACTGTAGCGGAAAGGAGAATGTGGCTGCAGACGCACTTTCAAGAATCGCTAGTACGAAGATGTTGATGCTATCAGGAACACAAATATATGGAGAATTGCTGGAGAAAATTAAGAAAAGCTGGGGAGAGGATCTAGCGATTCAAGACATCATCAAGAGATTGGAATTGGGAAGCGTGAAGTCTAGTGTGTACAAATGGAAGGATAGTTTACTGAGGCAGAAGGGTCGTTTAGTGTTAGGTGCTATCAAAACACTTCGGCAACAGCTAATAGGAATTAACCATGACAAAGCCATGGGAGGGCATACAGGAGTTGTGGCAACGATGAAGAAATTACAAAATATTTTTTTTGGAAGGGATTGGGTCGGGATGTTCAATATTTTATTCAGAGATGCATGAATTTCCATAGAAACAACCACCACAGTTTAACCTATCCTGGATTATTGCAGCCGATTAAAATACCAGGAGGAAACTGGGGAGAGGTTAATCTCGACTTCATCGAGGGACTTCCTACATCAAAGGAAAAGACAGTCATTTTCGTGGTTGTCGATAGGTTTACAAAATACTCTCACTTTGTTTTTGTGAAACATCCTTATTTTGTTTATGACATTGCATAATTGTTCCTCAATAATATGTTTTTTCTTGAGTAAATGATGGCAAAAACTTCTTCAATTGTAAGGAATTAAACTGACATACTCCATTGCCTATCACCCTCAGATAAATGGTCTTACAGAAGCAGTGAATAAAATTCTAGAAACCTATGTACGATGTTTTTGCAGTGAAACACCCCAATGATAGAGCGAGTAGATACCGTTGGCTGAGTAGTGGTACAATATGACATACCATTTATCCATCGACTACACACAGTTTAAAGTCTTGCATGGCTACCCACCACTAGTTTATACACCCTATATAACAAGAGACTCAAAGGTAGTAAAGGTGGATCAGGTTTTAAAGGACAGAGAAGCGATGACTAACATGACAAAATTTCACTTGCAGAGGGCCCAGAATCGGATGAAACAATATGCCAACTCCTGACGATCAGAATGTGAATTTAACGTCGTCGAAATGGTGTTATTAAAGTTACAGCCATATAAACAGTATTCTCTCCAGGGGAGAAGCAACCAGAAGCTATCTCCACTCTATTATGGGTCATACAGAGTGATACAACGTATCGGAAAAGTGGCTTACAAGCTTGAGCTACCACCATCAACCTTGATACACTTTATGTTCCATGTATCACAGTTGAAGAACGCATACATGGAGAAAGTAGAACTTCATTATCATTACCAGAGTTCCTCACCCTTGTAGAACGTGTGCCGTTGGCAGTGTTGGGAAGTCGCATGGCTAAAAGAAATAATCACGCAGTTACTCAGCTATTAATTCAATGATCGGACAGTGAGAACATCAATACAACGTGGGAATATCTCTTTGACCTTCAAAGAAGATTTTTAGAGATTAATTTGATTGACAAGGATGTTAAGGGGAAGGGAATTGTTGTAGAGATAAACAGAGAAGACAAATATGGTGTAAGAAGCAACAGAAACTCACTAGATGTTAATTACTAAGTACTAAGCGTTGTGTTTAAATAAAGGCTTAGGGTTGCAATACTACACAAAAATATACTAAATAGAATATTGTCTGTATTAAATCCAATTTATAACGACTATACTTGCATGTAAAACCAAATGGAAATGTTTCCTTCTCTTTCTATATCTAGAACGATTCTATGTATCTCTCTTTAATGTTTTTCTCTATTCTATTTAAATAATATCACAACAGAATATACTCACTCATTCTGTTATCTTAAATTTTCATACAACAGAACAGCACCTGGCCCATGGATCGGCGAGCCGGGCTACAGGCTGGGAGTGGACAGGCCAGGCCAACCCGTGACCCGTGACCCGTGACCCGTGAACCGTGGACGAGCCGAACCGAGGGCAGGTCCGACTGGCCTGGCCAGTGGACCTTGAACCTTAGACGGGCCGAACCGCGAGCCGGTCCAACCGACCCGGCCCGTGGCCTGTGGCTCGCCCACAAAAAAATATTTTAATTATTTATTAAAATAATTAATAAATAATTTAAGAAAGTTAAAAATTTGTAATTAATGTAATTCATAATTTTAACAATAACTTTTAACTTGTTAACTTATTAACTTTTCATATAAATTTCTAATTAATTGAATTAAAT
>JAOTJB010000210.1:7583915-7605368 GCA_027123815.1 Erythroxylum minutifolium | reverse complement strand
TCTTAAATTTTGAGGAATATATAAAACTCATCTCTACCTATCTTTAACTTTTTCGAGAATAATTATTTCAATTGAAGACAACTTTATCCTTCTCATAAGTAATAATAATAATAATAATAATAATAATAATAATAATAATAATAAGATAATTAATTTCATATAATAAAATTAATAATAAAAATAAAATAATAATAATAAATAGAAAATTTATAACAATAATTAATAATAATAATAAAATTAATAATAATAAGAATAATAAAATAAAAATTAACAACAACAACAACAACAACAACAATAATAATAATAATAATAATAATGTAATTAAGAATAAAAATTGATACATTTAATAATAAGTAAAAATTTTATAATAATATTTAATAATAATAATAATAATAAGGACATTTTGGTCTGTTGTTACTTATTTCTTTCTTATTCTAAGTTTATATTTTTAACCAAATATTGGAATAGAAATTCTTTATCATTTTCATTCTTTAAACCAAACAAATTAATACTCATTCTATTATATTCCTTATCTTTTCTATTCCTAGGAATAACTATTATATTCCCTATCTATTCCATTTCTTGAACCAAATAGGCTATAAGAGTCTTAGATAGGTATTGAGGGAATGATGTCCTGCAATGTAGTCTCTGATGTTTAATTGAGAATCTAGGTCACAATGAGACAAAAGGGGAGAGAGAGAGACAGAGAGAGAGCAATGTAATTGATGGAAATACGAAAAGTAGCTGTCAGAGTCGGCTCTAGAAGTGAAAGGTTAATAGTGAATAGATCCACACAACTTTAAGTTGCTTGGATGGAGAGTGTTTTATTGACTAACCAAACGACTTGTCGTTCGTTTCCGGAGGAAGTAAAAGATAGTTAAAATGAGAGATTTTAATTATTTTTAAAATTATATTATAAATTGGATTTTTATTACAAATAATAATAATAGGCAGAGTGAAGCGCCCATTTTAGGGGACGTACATAAGTATGTGGATGAGATGAGCTGAAACAGAGTTGGAACAACACAAGTGGCACAAGTGATTTCATTTACTATTTTAGTACTACCGATTCTACATTTGAATAAGAAATACAGTGTCATATGAGAGACATACCATTCTATCCCTCTCCCATAACTTAATCCTCTAACTTGCTATTCACAATAGACTTAAGACCTTTAAATGACTCCATCACCTTAATAATTAAATCTTACAATAATCATTCTCTTTGTTTATTCAACTAGTCATTTGTTATTAAGCTTATGAAAATGCAATACCTTCTAATAGATACACACATTCATATGATTTAATCTTCTTTCTCGTTTCTATTTAAAATAATACTTAACATTTACGTTTACTCAATTTAGTCTGCCAAAAATAAAAGAACTTAAAAAAAACACTCCTGCAAATTACAAAATCACTTCTAACCAACTCAAACAATCATAACCTTACAACTTAATTACTCTAAAATTACAACTTGCGATCTCACAATTTAGCAACCTCTCCCCCCTTTCTTTTTTTATTATTTTCTTTCATGAAAAAGGAAAGTAGACACTAACTAATTGAATTTTTATTGACAAAAGTTTTCGTCATAACAACTACGTAGGCTTTTAATAACAAAACTTAATGATAAAAGAAATTTTGAGAATATTAATATATTAATAGTGACAGTCAATCCAAACAATTGTATCAATCAATTGTTTTGCCACAACAAATCTCATATCTGTGACGAAATAATACTTAGGCACAAAAAAACTGTCACTAAATTACAAATAGTAGTGACCTTAGTTATAGTTTAGTGATTGTGACAATATTAAATAGACACCAATTAATTGAATATTTATTGACAAAATTTTTCGTCACAACAAGTAAAATATTGTGTGACGATAAACCGTTTCGTCATAACAAGAAAAAAATATTAGTGACCAAACTAAATTTTGTTACAACAAATAGAAAATATTAGTTACCAACATATGTTTTATCACAATTACAATTACTTCCCGCCAAAATTATTTTGACACCAAATTTTATAGGCTTTTAGTGACAAAACTTAGTGATAAAATACATTTTAACACTATTAATATATTAATAGTGACAATTTAACTGTGAAAGATACTAAATTGCCACAATTATCATTGTATTAGTGACAAAAGATAAATCATCACAGATAATCCAAACAATAGCGTCAATAAATTGTCTTGGCATTAAAACAACTCGTATTTGTGATGAAAAAAAAGTTAGTTATAAAAAAATTGTCACTAAATTACGAATAGTTGTGACCATATATAGTTATAGTTCGGTTATTGTGACAATATGAAGGAGACACTAATTAATTGAATATTTATTGACAAAATTTTTTGTCACAACAAGTAAAATATTGTGTATTGATTAACCGTTTCGTAACAAAAAGAAAAAAAAATATTAGTGAACAAACTATGTTTTGTCACAACAAATAGAAAATATTAGTTACTAATATATGTTCTGTCACAATTACAATTTATTCCCGCCAAAATTATTTTGGCACCAAATTGCATGGACTTTTAATGACGAAACTTAATGATTAAAAAAATTGACACTATTAATATATTAATAGTGACAACTTAATTTTGAAAGATACTAAATTATCACAATTACTATTATATTAGTGACAAAAAATAAATCATCACAGTTAATCCAAACAATAGTGTTAATCAATTGTCTTGTCACAAAAAACCTCGTATTTGTGATGAAATAATAGTTAGTCACAAAAAAAAATGGGAACCAGATTCTCTGTACCCACTACCCTGTACCAACTTTATTCTATGCAATCTCATCTATACAAATATGTGGGACCCAGAGAAATGTATGGATGAGATCATGTAGAACAGAGTTAGTACAAGGTAGTGAGTACAGAGGATTTCATCAAAAAAATTGTCACTAAATGTCTTAACTCTTGTAGTGTAGTTACGATATATCAAAACACTTTTATATTGTTATTATTGTTTTTCATAATAAGAGTATTAGTTTGAAATTAGTTAGTCTTATTCAAAATTTAAATTTTGGATTTAACTATGAATATGTGAATAATTAATTTAATTAATATTTGAAATTAAAAACTGTTAACAAAATAGTTTTCATTCATAATAAAATAAAATAATTTAAGATTGTTTATATTGAGTGTTTCAACTTTTTTACAAAGTATTTTTATTTTCAACATAGAATTAATATTTTCATATTTATTAAAATTAAAATGCTAAAAATACTATGAAACATTATAAAATTTAAATTTCTTTTGAACAAAAGATTATACATGCTAATTTAATGTATATTCTTTGAAGGAATTAGTACAAATAAAATCGCATATTTTAAATAAAAGATATTGTACATTGGTATTAATAAAATAGTAATTACACATCATATAGTTAATTGCATCTATTTTGATAAATATAAAATATCTAAAATAAAATTTAGTAGTTTTAGGTTGCGTTTGGATGTACGGTGCGGTGGGAATAAGTACTTATTCACTGCAATTTTCAAACGCAGTCATATGTTTGGATCTGCGGTGAACAATTAGAGGTTGGAGAAAAGTGTGGTGCCACCGCAGAAAACAATAAGCAGAAAGAGGGTAGAGGGTTGCGGTAGGAAACTACTTCTGGTGTAGAAATTTTACTTTCCATTAATAACCTTCACTACAAGTATTATTTTCCATTATACTCTTAATTAATATGACTAATAATATGTTTTTATAAAATGTGTTATTTACTAAATTTATTTTATTTAAAATTTCTTATTTTATTATTTATAATTTTAAATTTATATGACTAATAATATATTTTTTAATTATTTATACGACAATTAATAGTTTATTAAATTAATAAACTTTTTAGTCATTTTATCTCTTTTCAGCAACCGCAACTGCACTTGCCAAACACCTATTTTTACGTTTCAGCAGTTATTAAAACAGCAATTCCAAACACGTAAGTACTTATTGAGAATAAGTACTTTTTATTTCAGTAGGTTGATTTCAGCAGGTTGTCAACTGTCACCGCTCCCTCAAACTAAGCCCCGCTAGAATGTAAAAGCATGAGACTTTCTGCAGCGTATCCTATACTTGACTTCTTTGCGGGACGTGCATTCCCTCATGTCTAGCTCTTGAGCCTTTGCTAAATAGCTCTTCCATTTCTTCCAAGGACCTTCCTTTAGTCTCTGGGAATAGGAAAAAGAAGAAAAACCAGGCAACTAAACCGATTCCTGAGAACATGAAGAAGGCTCCACCTATAGTAATAGCTTCGTAGAGTGATATGAAAGTCATAGAAACAGTGGCGTTCATGAGCCTATTCACTGCCACCCCGAGACTATACCCCTGTGCCCTTAACTTCAAAGGGAATATCTCGGAGCTGTAGACCCATGTAACAGGTGCGAGTCCAACGTTGAAAAAGGCCACAAATACGTAGGTAGAGGCAATGCTTAGTGTAAGTGCCCACGAGACCCTTTCTCCATCATGCTGCTCTACTACTGTCAAGCAGGAACCTAATAGTGCTAGAGCTCCAACTATTCCTGTTGTGCTAATAAGCAGAAGTTTCCTCCTCCCAACTTTGTCAACTAGAAACGTCGATATAAGAATAAAAGTGAACTTTGTTAGCCCCACTCCAACTGTGGCCAGTAGTAACTTTTCTTTGTCTGTGATGCCAGCTTTTTTGAAGATTCTAGGACTGTAAAGTACCACAGCTTCGATTCCGACGGCGTGTTCAAAGAAATGAATTCCAATTGCTGCGATTAGTATCCATCGGATAGCTGGTCTTGGCCTGATTAACAACTCTTTCCACACTCCTACCCCGTTGGTGTTTCTATGGGGAAGTTTGACAACATCCTCGTCGCAGTCCTCATCGATCCCGACGGCGATTTTGATGTCCCGGAGACGAGTTTCAACTTCTTCTTGAGAGTTAGACACAAGAAGCAATACCCTTTTGGCTTCTCCTAATCGGCCTTGCATTGCCAGCCACCTTGGAGACTCTGGCATTTTCAGAATGCCAAAGGCTAAGAAAACTGAAGGTACAGCTGCAATTCCAAGCATCAATCTCCAACCAAGTTTCAGGCTCAATTTTCCAAACACAACATTTGATATATATCCAAGCAAAATTCCGACGCTTATTCCAAGCTCGGGCAGAGACGTCAAGAAACCTCTTGACTTAGGCGATGAGACTTCAGCCGAGTAAACAGGCGCGATCATAAGAGCAAATCCTACACCAACTCCTGCTACGCATCTTCCTGTGATTAGAACAGCGTAGTTTGGACCATATCCCATCAAAATTGAACCCGCCATGAAGATTATGGATGCCACAATGATGGTGTACCGGCGACCAATGTAATCGGAGATTCTTCCAGCAAGTAGAGAACCCACCAGGGCACATATGTTCAGAATGCCGGCGAGGACTTCCACATTTGTGTCGTGGATCTTTAGTTCTTCTTTTATGAAGATCATGGCCCCACTCATTACACCAGTATCTGAAGGGAAAAAAAACAAAGCCTTTCGAGTCAGCTTTTGCAGGGTACATCATTCATGGAATTAAATGTAATACAAAAGATAAAGGACTTTTGTATTGATTCATATGGATATTTTTAGAAAAGATAAAGAAAGCGAAACATAGAAGTCTATAAATTTATGTAAAAATAAATATAAAGATCATACATAACTTGAGGAACAGGCTCACACTTACCATAACCGAAAATGATCGAAATCATTGAAGCAACAATGGCACAAGCAGCAGCATATTTGTTGAACTTGTTCGGGTTTCCTCCACCGCTACTCGGAGCCTCCATGTCTATTATGCTAATCTATGGAGTTCGTCCTACACCTGTAACCTACCGTCTATATATCATATACAAGATGGCTAACTATGAGTGCTTGTGTATGAAGTCAGTAGTATGTTTGCTAAGTTGATATATCATGTAATAGCACATGTTTCCTTGCATAAGGATTGGAATTCTTTTCCTCAACTTGTATACATTAAAAATAGAGTAAATATAACGTATATATGTATGATCAGAGAGTAAATATGTGCATGATCGGAAAGATTTGGGAGATTCAGAGTTTTGAGTTTTGCGGTGATTTAACATGCGGCTCCAGAGCAAGCTAACCCGGTGAAGTTAGGCAGCAAAATTTCCCCAAATTAGAAATACAGACTTCAGGATTGATCTGATGGGATAAAAGAAATTGACACAGACTGAGTAGGGCTTCTCTCCCGTAGTTATCGAGATTCTCAGACTCACTGTCCTCTTTAATATGGCAACGCTTTATTTTACAACATGAAAAGGAAATAAAAGACTTGTAGAATTGGATAAGATTGCTAACAAATCCCAAATCCGTTTTCTTTTTTTCCATCTCTGATCTTCCGTCTAATAAGCCCCACTGACTCGGGACTCTGATGCTCGTCGTATTCTTCGCTTCCATTTTTTATTATATATAAATGGAAACGGATTTTTTATTCCAATAATAAACTAAACCTGATATGTATCGTGGTCAAGTCGAGGAATCACACATGCATTGACATTTGATGTTCATCTCAGAAAGAAACCATGTTCGGTTCAAAGCATCTATTACCATAATCTTCTGTAATACATACATGAACGTGATGTCTGTTATGAAGTTTCTATCAATCCAATTTGTGAGAACAAAATAATAACGATAAGAATAAGAAGATAATCAGTATTGTTATTATGACTTTGCTTTGGTACATATTATATTTGTGGCATACTTAATCCAATATTGGCAGTATGCTTTTGTTGATATGATAATAAATCAACCGAACTTTTGTACCAAAATGAGCTTGTTTCCCTCATTGACAAAACTACATTAATAAATAGGAGTTTTATTAAATTGGAATTAAAAATTATATGTGCGCGGCACTTCCAATAGTATTTAAATGCATAGATTATGTTTCGTCAATCCTTTTTTAAAATATATTTCTTATGCAATAACTACAAAAATGTTAACTAATCATGTGATTGACATTTTCCAAGTTACTCAGTATTGAATTAACCGCAAGTGCATGGTATAGTTATAATTAATACCGGTAAATATGGGTCGATCTCACGAAGACAATAAATATTAGTAGTTACCATTATTTTATTATTTGGCCTACGGATTGATTTTAACTTTTAATAAAAGAAAATAAAACTAAAGCAAGTAAAATAAAATAGGCAACGATATTGAACACAGAATTAAGAATTCACTTAGAAAATTAAAGAAAATTACCGATATAAAAAATTAGTATTTAGGTTTCGAATTTCCGTAAACCTTTAATAAATTGATATTTTATTACCTAATTATTTTATTGATTTATTAGACCATGGAGATTCATATGGTATGTTGATAGCTGACCTTGAGTCTACTAACAATTAATCATAAGATCTTCAACCGAATTACTCAGGTTAAAGTTTATAGGATTGCTTTACTGACTTTTGGGTTCCTTTATTGGATTTGACTGGAAGATTTATTTCATCTTATCTCTAGGTTTGTAATCAACTCCTTTTAATTACGGTAGATCTATTCAAATCTAGGTTTTCTTAATCTCTACATATATTAAACACATGATATTCTTAACTTCTAATGTTCCCGGGTCTGTTAGAACATTTATTAAACACATAATTGTATAACAATAGATCAATAAAGATTTGTTTTAATAGAAGAATCAAAACATATTAAAGTATTAACATAGGGTTCATCTAGCCTAAACACTAACAAAATATTTGATTACATATGATAGACCACAAAATCAAACATAAACTGAAAGAAAAACAAATTAAAAACAATGGTTTATAATTCTAAATCTCCCTGATTGTGTTCTATTGAATATTCTTGCGACGCAAAGGTTTGATTTTGTATCTGATGGATATTTCGATAAATTCCTCGTGTTTTCACATTTCTTTGGATCAAAATCATCCCTTGAGAATGATCTCCACGTTTGGAATCACCTCTTGAAGTCTGGTTCCCTCATAAGCCATTGTTAACGTCCTTTTATATTAAATTCTAGGGTTTTGGCCGATGCATGATTTCATGCATGACCCAATTCTCTTAAAATCTCGAATCTGCACAGCATGGGAGATGTGCACGGGCAGATGCACCGCTGTGCATTCCTTTTATGTGTTGAGTCTTTGTTTTATGTCATATTTTTGTCATTTTAAGTCCATAAAGGCAATTATACTATGTAAACATACTTAGAGTGAATTAAGTATCAAATATATAATAAAAGTATAAAATATCAAGCAAAATATATCAAATATGAGTGTAAAAATATACTCAAATATGCACCTATCATCATGCAATATTAATTTCTCTCAAGTAGTTATTATGTTAGAATATAAATTTGTTTTTAATTTCATGTTTAAAGTTAAGGAAATAGGTTATATTTGTGTAGCTAAAGGATGAAAAGAACAATTCAAAATTTTGAAGATGTCTACATGCTTCTTTTTTCGAGAAGTAGCTCTTAAAATATCTAGACACCTTGAATAAATATCTTTCAATTATCTAAATAAAAATATCTAGATACTTTGTAAGATATACAGCAGCAGCAGCAGCAGCAGCAGCAACAACAACAACAACAATAGCAACAATAACAACAACAATGATAACGACGACATGCAACCTTACCATTAATTAGTAATGATGATATTTTTGATAGAACCATAGAAACTAAAAACAAGTTTGGAAGAACCTAATACACAAATACATAAACAAATTGTTGGCCCCGGGTCTTGATTCAGATTTCATGGCGACTACGCGCCACAATTGAGATTTAACGAAATAATAATTAAATAAATTTGGGAACATTTCAATAAAATAAAATTATAACATAAATTAAAATTAAAATTTAGATAAAGGGAATTCATGGGCGTGCCATAAAATGTCACGGGTGTGACAATTACAAACACAATTTGTCAAGCCATGCAAAACTCACAGGCGTGAGTGAAGAGAGTCACGACTGTGACTCTTTTTAATTAAACAAAATCTCACTGGTGTGAGGGCTTGGAGTCACAGGCATGAGAGAAGAACAAAGAAGTCACAGGCATAAGGAAAGAAATCATGGGCGTGAGAGAACATAAAAGAGTCACGGGTATGAGGGATTAATTCACAGGCGTGAGAGAGAAGAAAATGAAGAAGAAAGTCGCGATCGCATAATTGCGACTTGCTAGAAAATTTTGGATTGTCGCGATCGTGCTCAAGCATGATCACAACATCCCAATCGACACACACCTGCTTCAAAACCACACAATTTTAGATCCATAAATCCAAAAATTACAAACTTTATGTCATTAGAAAGATAAGAAAAAGATCTACAACTTTCATGAAGATACTTTTGTCTAATTTTGCCTAGATTAGTGCAGTTTATGCCTTGAAGTTTCAGATTTCATTTTAACCCTTATTCTCTATTTTCTTTCATCTATTATCAACATCTATATATATGTAAAACCAGTAACTACAACCACCGAATCCAACTTTCAATTCCACATATACAACTTCCAGTCTAAAAAATTTTACTTAAGAAAATCCATCCAAAAATCATCACACAAACAGAAAGCTTATTCCCAACCACATTATCAATGCAACAGAAAAGAAAATTCTGCACATAAAGATAAGAGAATTTCTACAACTTTTACTATAAACTTTCAATGAAACAGAGTCTAGCACAACTTCAAATTTCATATCCAAACTACATCAGTAGCACAATACAAAATACAATCATGAATGTTTATGCTTAATATGCTTCTAAAGTGCCAAAAGTGATTCGAACTAACTAGTTAAGTTACAAATGTTAAAGATCCTTGAAGTCTGTCGAATTTTTGCTAGTTTATTGCTGATCTGCTTTTTCTTCACCTAAGGAGTGAAAAATAGTGGGGTGAGCTAGGAAGCTCAGTGGCTAATACGTTTATAGTCAGCAATAACGAACCACACACAATCAAGTGTATATATATATAACTTTCACATGTATCTGAAACACATTACCACACAATTTAGCTCATATTTTTCATTCAATTATCACAAAATATCATTCAAATATCTTCCATATCCAACAATTCAGGATGCAATGCACAAACAAAATGGCTCGAGAGAATCTCATAGAACGAAATGGTGAAACTGAAGTTTACACCATGAACGAAATGAGTCCATTTTTTGGAGCTCATATGCCATAAGCGGGAAGCCGGGAGAAGGCTTTAAGTCAATGTGCACGTGACGAACAAAATGATATCTCTCTTACCCACATAACAAATTTCAGATGCATACATATCAAAATCATATTTTTCATGCTTCTTAAGTTTCTATTTTTCCTTAGCATAAAGCAACACAATTATACAAACAAACATAATATAAATTCAGAGAATGTTTTTCCCATATTCACAATGAATCAAAACAACATTTATAGTATTCATACACACAAATATTTTTGCTCATCATCACAAAACTATAAACATATTATCCACCTATTTTACTTGATACTTCCAAGATTAAGCTTGCTCTTCTCCTTGCTTTTGACTTCGACTAGCTTGATTCCCTTCAAAAACATATATTTTCATTTAATCAACACACACAAAAGAAGCTTTCCTTAAGCCTAACTATCTATGAATGAGCTTAAGCTTGATCTATTCTTGATTTCTCTAACTCAAAGAACTAAGATCTAACTAAAGTCATAAAAATCTAAGAAAATAAAGCTCTTGTTCTTCTTCATTCTCTCTTTTCATTTTCATCACATAAAACTGACTTTCTCTACTTCCTTCAGCTATCAAAACAAAAAGAATAGTCAAAGAATACTTAAAAACTCACATAAACTTTTCCTTTTTCTTCTTTCTCCTTTTTCTTTCTTTCCTTCTTCTTCCCTTTCTTTCTCCTTCTCTCCTTCCAATCTCTTCCAGACTCTCACTTTCTTTTTGTTTCTTAACTCTCATGACTCCTTCTTCTCTTCTTTTTCTTATTTGTTTAATACAAAATTTTTAACTTTCCAATTTTATCCTTCCTTATTAAATCAAATTCCTCCTAACTCCTACACTTAATTTTAATTCTTTCTTTTTAATTCATGTAAAAATATTAAAATTCATAATATACCATATTAAACTCCAAAAATTTTCTAATTCATAAATTCTAATTTATTTTCATTTTAATAATTTAGTAAAAATAAATCCTAAGAAAAATCGGGACTCAACAAAATTATCCACTAAAACATACTACAACCTATAACAATCGATGCTCAACATCCTCCTAGTGACTAACTTCTTTCTAACTCCGGTCTCTTAATGCACTCCTCGTCACTAACATCTTCTAACCTAAACATCTCATCCTCTACCTCCTTTTAACTTTCAAACACCTCACCATCTACTTATTGTTCACTCTCAAAGACATGTCCTCCCTTAGGTAGTCATAGGCACTACCATTGTCCTCATCATAGGCTTCAAATGCATCAACTATAGTAAATAAATATAGTTTATGTTGTAATCTATATATGGAAGCTTCACGTTTATCCAACCTATCCCTTATCTTATCATATTGACTAAGGATATTATCTTATTTTTCTCATATTGTTCTTCAGCATAACTTTATATCTACCCTTACTCTTTTTTCCCCACTTACATCCTTGTATTTAGAAAAGCTTTTATTTTCAAATTGAGTCATAATGAATATGAAAGAAAATGATAGTAGCAAAAGTACTCCTTCATATGTTTCTTTCAAAATTTTACTCAACTTATAACCTAAACTTTTGACTAAAATAGCTTTAAAAACTAGACAATCTAATTTTAGAAAGCTAGTGTAAATCCTCATTTTTTTAAATACTCTAAAAAAGGAAATTTTGATAAAAATGAAATAATGAAAACACTACCAAAGGCCAAGGAATAAGAAAGCTTAAAAAATAGAAAATTGAATGCAATGAAACCTAATTATACCTAGTAAAAAGGAAAGAAGAAATGAATAAATTAAAAAAAGAATAAATAAGATAAATAAAACATTATTTTTTATTAACATGTAAAATCATCAAAACAAGAAACAAAAACCTAAAATAATTTTTTAACGAATCTTGTTCAAGAATAATCCAAACAAGAAAATTGAATATAAGGGACAAAAACACAATAATATCAAATCTTAAGTAGTGATATCTAGAACAAACTTGAATATAGAACCATATGCTAATACTAATTTGTATTACAACCCTCATTAATATAATTGATGAGATTTGATATCAATACGACAAAACCTATGACTATTATATTGAAAACAAGTTAATCAATAAAATCAAATACAAAATTACATAAGAGAAGGATATGAATCACCTCGCTCTACAAAAGAAAGGATTATGAGTGATAAGTGTAAGGGAGCTATAGATTCATACATCACATGCACAATAAGGTCGCAAAAGTGTCAGAATCTAAATTCCAACCCCACGGCATCCCCAAAAATCCATAATCTTAGATGCATATATACATAGATTATAAGCATATGAAATTTCAGCATATGTACCTTTAATAATGCTACTCTTTTCTTTAATCTTCTCCTTGTTTAGGTTGTAGCAACACCAAAAAACTTCCTTGATCACTTAAGAACACACAAACATGAAGAAAAGGCAGTGTGTAAGGGTGGCTAGAGCACCAAACAAGATGAGTTCAAGTAGATGCTCAAAAGGAGAGATAGATCAAGATTATGTTGCATACAATTAGATTCATGCAACAATTGTATAAATTACATGAACACGACTCAAGACCACCTCTCTCTAACTTCAGAACACTTCTGGAACCCTTATCCTCTCACTTGAGTGTGTTTTTAACTTGTTTGTTCATGTGTACATAAGTGAAGAACTCACTTATGCATCATATTTCGTATCTTCGGTCACGATCGTGGCCTAGCCTACTTTAATGACAGCCATGGACACTTTATTTTTCATCTGATCTTTTATGCGTATGACCTTTAGGTTCCTGGTTATTTTGGATACTTGAATTAACTCTTAATCTGAGCAAATCATGGATGATTTCATGCCACTTGAATTACCTCTTAATTCAAGAAAATCATGAAGGGTTTCTTGATGTCAATTTACCATAATATAACTGGATTAGCACACGAGCTCTTTGATAGTTAATTATCTGACTTACGAACCTTTTCATAAACAATTACCATGTAATTCGCCCTTCACCATTTTATACCCCACTTAGTTCGGAGTATGGGCTATGTGTCAACTTCCACTAGATTGACTATGTCACATCTAGTCTAAGTGATGTTAGTTCTTATTCTGAGATCTCTTTACTTTATGTGTCATTGAAGACTCTCTTTATGACATATAACTACTTTAGCTTAAGACTCCTAAGTAATGTCTCCGACAAAAGGTTGTGCGTATCATCTCTTTCTATCAAGAGTGGTGAATCCTTTATTGGCTACCCAATTCCCTTCAAATACCAAGAGTTGTATCCAATCACCATTCTATGAGAGACCTCGTCTTGAGGCAAAAAGAAATGATGTCAAAGCATAGGATTAGAATCCAAGATATCCTTGAGTACCTCAAGTCTAAGGATATTTACACCGTTGTTATGATGAGATTTATCATTAACATTTGATAGATCATCTATATGATAATCTTATAGTGGGTCATCCGATGTATTTACTACTCTTAGTAAGCATCTACATGTTAACTCTAAACATCTTATGCTTACAGGTTGTGAGATCCATTGCTTAATCAAATTAAGGTGTATAACATGTGCTAGTCTATCCAAATTAATAATGTCCTGTCTTATTAATCCTATGACTAGGGATAATTTAGATAATAACATAAATTGTACATGATAGGAATCTCATTATCATGATCTCATCATGATTTCCTTCATGCTATGCTTTGTATCATAGACTTCATTAATTTGATTTAAGATCGACATCAATTCATAAATAAATGAACATTAAATTAATGAAAAATTGCCTTTCACTTTATAAATAAAAGTAAAGTTTATACAAACGTGCTAAATGTGATTGCCTTTATTGTACTACTCTAACAATAAGATCCTAGGGCTAATCTTAATATAGAATCTAGCAAGCTAGATAAGATTGATAGTTAATAGAGAACCTCACATAAGAGTTTCTCTAAGAACAAAGACGAAGAAAGCTTCCCAACGATTTTTTATTCAATAATAATTATAAGTTGTCTCCATTACAATAATAACCATACCTTTTATAAGCTTAAGTCTTAGAACTAGAATCCTAAAAGGAAATAATAATCTAGAAATAATCTAATTAGAAATAAATAACTTTGAAAAAAATCCATATATAAACATAAACGAAACATCAAACATAATTATAGAGCCCTAGAAGAAAATGACATCTGGAAATAATAAGCCTAACTAATTAAAATATATATACAACAGTTATATTAGAGATAATCATTGCTAATTTTACTTAGTACACAAATGAAATACGAGTTTAGCACCAGTTATAAGTTAAACTCTAACACTAGCTTATTTTTTGAAATACTAGCCTACAAAGCTCCTCAAAAGAACAAAATCTATTTGTTTTTTAGCCTTGTGCCAATTATGTTCTATAACTACAATCTCCAACTTATTTTTATGCTTAACTTAGACCTCTGACAAACTTTCCAGCCCCTCTTCATTCCTCTATTATGTAGAAATGCATGTAGCTCAAGTCAATGCTAGATTCTCATCACAACTAAGAACATAAACTTAGGCATGACTTTAAATATCTTTTTTTATGCTAAAAGATTGAAGCTCTTCAATCTTTCCTATATAAATGATCTCTTGTTCTTCTAAAAAGATCATACTAATTAACTCAAAATACTAATTGATTCCTTGAGCAAGTTCAACAAGATGTCAGGACTGACTATTAATTGTTCCATAAGTTCCTTCTGTCTTTATAGCCTTTTGAAGTTAAACAACTTGCTCAATTCATAAGCATCAAGCTTTTGTAATTCCCACTCATATACCTTAAGATCCCTATCTCTACAATGTAATAATAGGGATTTCTAACATTTATATGATGCAATTTATAAAAGAATGGTAGTAGCAATTATTTATCTCATATAAGGATCAACACAAATTTCTATTAGTGTTCCAAGTTACCGTTCCCTATCAGCCAAATCAAAGCTATTGCAATGCTACTAAAGAACTTTCTTTGGACTAGGAATGGAGATGACTTCTCAAAAGAAAAAGTTAGTTGTTTAGAAATTTTCACCATGGAAGAGGAAGGGGGTCAAAGAAGCAAACCCATAAGGAATATGAATAAAATGTTTCTTGGAAAAAAGGATTTAGAAACTCCTTAATAATTAAGAGTCACTACTTATGCATAGGTACATTCCCTAATCTTGAATGGGGTAAACTTATGGAAAATACAACCTACAAACACTATCTTATAGACACTTAAACAAATACTTAAGCTCAGGAACAAAATGAAATGTTATATTGGAGTCAAAATTGGAAATGGAGCAAAAAATTTTAATAAGTTATGATAACTGACATCCCCAGTGGCCTCTGATCAGTTTACCAAATGCCATCCCCTTGATGAACTCAATACCTGAGAACTTTAAAGTGGTAACCATCATAAAAGGGAACACATGATGTTGGCCTCCCCTTAACTCTAGAGTATTAAATACCGCCGTCAACTCATTACCAACATATTTGTCAAATTTGTTATATAAAGACATATTCCTATACTTGAAGCATAAATTAGGTAATTTCACTAATCAATATTGATAGAATATATTCGTAAAAAATTAAAACAAAATGGTGCATTGGAGAAATAAAGTTGTATAGTAGGGATGTGATGAAGGTTTCATAACCGACTAGCATTATGTGTTCTCTCCATAACTTGGAATCTAAATTCCATGAACATCTATTTTTCAAGTGCCAATTCTTAGTTAAATTATCGATTAGAATCCAGGCTCTACTTCGTAGGAGTTATATGCGTATTCAATGACGTAAATTATCTCATGAGCTGCTAATGTTTGATTTTAATTATGTTCAGCAAAAGACCTCGAAACTCTTTAAAATTCCACTTCAGCACATTGTGTAAATGGTAGAGAAAAGCAGAAGGATTTTTAAAGGTCAAACTAAGGGCATGAAATCCTCTGTTGTACATAAAACGACGTTTTGGGGAAAAATATGGTTGGAACAGGCTTATTAGAACATATGATCTGAACCTTAAACTGAGGATGATAATAATAACCTTCTATGGAATTTGATACGGATGATAAGGGAAATTGCCACAACTAGGGATTTTAAGAAAAAACTCAGCAAGCAATGGTTATACGATGGAACATCACTATGCTTAACTGCATTGGTTAATGCATGGTTGATGATTGCTAGGGGTCCCAATCAATGGGAGCTAACATTTCTAATTACTATTTCTGTCAATTTTATATGCAGTGTTGCATTTTTGTAATAGCCACAATAACCACTTGAAAAGTGTTTGATTGAGTGCCAAAATACTCCCCTATTTTTAGGGGAGCAGTTAAGAAAATAACTACAGAGGAAAATTTAAATGGATTAAATAGGACTATAGAGGGTTAATGCTTTAAGTATAATAAAAACCCTAAAGTCTCAAGATACCAGTCGTCTCACATATTGACCATCTGAGTGATCGAGTCTTGAGGTGTGATCTTTACGATGACTCTAGTAGCCACTAAGGTTGGAGATTGTGTTTGTGACTATAACCGAAAATTACATAGGCATAAAGCGACATAAAGATTAATTTGCTTCCGCATCAAGGTTAGTGTACCAACAGTGGTATCAAAGCCATGTTTAGATTCTTCCTCATTTTAAATTAATAATCAGCTTGTTATTATTCTATTAACAATTAGTTTGTTAATTGAATTGCAATTATGTTATAAAGCATGTGATCTGTTAAATGTTTTTTATGCAAACAAGCTAAATGTTTAGATTATAAAAACCACATGATCAGTTTCTGATATAATCGCATGATTAGTTTATGCAGTCATATTAATTACATTTAGTATGTGATTAAATATTTGATTACATGCTTCGTATGTTATCCTGTTTAATCTTACCTCACTCCAAACAAAAAAAAATTGTAGATACCCTCAAGAAGCATATCTCCACCGATTGTGAGGCGTGTTGGCTGCGTGGATGACACTGTCAGTCATCTCTTCAGCTAATCTACACAATGCTGTAGAAATCGCAATGGGAACAGCCACTCATGGCCTCATGTGTGAGTCACGTGCCACCTTATGAGTGGCGTTGACGACATGGTGGACGTCGTTCAGCTCTTTTTCGACTGATCTATATGATGACAGTGTGAAATGGGACGCTTGTGACAACTCTTGTATGGAGTCGTGGCTTTTAGCGTCAAGGATGGTGGGTAGGCATCAGCTCGTCTTCGTCCGTGACACCAAAAGGTGACGCAAATAGGTGGGAGGGGGAGTGTTTTTTCTCTGTTTGTTTTTTTTTTAGTGAACCCATAGCAGTTTTTCAAGAAAGCTGCATAGAGACAAAGATGATAGAAGGTTTTGTTTAAATGAAAGCTGCGCAGAGAAGATAAAAAGCTTTTAAGGCAAAAGATAGGGTAGGGCTATAACAGTGGTGATGTATATCCTTTTGGCATAAAATGTTAATTTTAAGTTATAGTAAATTTGTTTCTTGCTAACTTATTTTTTCTAAAGTCACGCCCTTCAATGGCTTTTGAATGTCCTGCTTCTCTATCTCTTCATTAATTGAACAAAAATCTTCTATTGATCAATAGTCTATCTTCTTTTTTCTCTTAGAGAAAGAAAACAATTTGATTGACCACATACTGCAGCATCTTTTCAACAAATTGTCCTCTGTTTCAAATTCATTAATGATATGTGAATGTGTTTTACAAAGAATGAATTATTATGAGTTTGGTAAATTTGTTTTTGCTAAATTAATTTGATGTGAAATAATTTTAAATGGTCTGTCCATTTATTTGTGTGTAAATTAGTTTTACATTTATTTAAATCATTAATGATATGTGAATGTGTTTTACATAGAATGAATTATTATCAGTTATATAAATTTGTTTTATGTAAAATAAATATCATGTTAATATTTTTTCATAAGAATCTGTTATGTTAATTTGTTTAACATATGACATTTTTTTTGGGAATATGTTTCATTTGTATAATAATTAAATTGTAAAAATTTCTAATTTATGTCATAAGTGGTGATTATGAGCTCAGTGAAATTTTCGATCTTAAGATATGGATGATGATATTTTTGATAATTTAATTATTTGAATATATGCCCTAATGTCCTTTTATATATATATATACTTCAAATTATGGCAACGAAAAGTATGGTTGGTGATTTGTCCACCACTAAAAAGCTGAATGGCACTAATTATGACATCTAGCATAGGAAGATTCAGTATCTTCTTGAGCGCGAGGTTTTGGAAACCTTGACCAATGACATGACTAAGCCTAAAGAGACTAAAGATATTGATAGTGATCAATATAAAAAAAATCCACATACAAGGAATGGTTCAAACGGGGTCGTACGGCACACTATAGTATGTTGTATTGTATGCACGACGATCTCATTAGAGGATTTGAGTCCTACAAAACTGCTAAAGAAATGTGGGAAAAGCTCAACATCACGTACGGTCAGTCATCCGCTATAAGGCTTTGTACCTTGCATTTGAAGCAGATGTAATATGAGATTGACTCAATCCGTACTATAGCCAAGCATCTCCGCACTTTGAGTGTGATGGCTTGGGATCTAAAAGCTAGTGGGCACGAGATTTTTGAAGAAGAAAAAGTTCTTAATGTGATTCGTTCCATTCCAAGCCAACCTAATCATTGGGCCAATTTTAAGCTCTTAATGACTTATAGTGAGAACATCAAAACCTTCTTAGAAATTTCAAGGCACCTTGAAATGGAGGAAGAATTTTTAAAGGTTCTTGGTCACTCCAATATTGCTCTTATTTCCAAAGTGGGAAAGCCTAAAGGCAATAAGAACAATCAAGGTAAACAACCTAAGAAAGGCAAATGCCCTTCTCAAACTTCTGGACCGAAAGGTGGTGTGGTCAAGCATCAAAAGGCCAAGGGTCATAGAGAGAATAAAGTAGCACGGCTGAAGTGTTACAACTGTGGGAATAAAGGTCACTATGCTCGGGATTGTCCTGAGCCGAAGAAGGTACCTACTTTCACTTATTCAATCAAACTATACATTTGTTCCCATGCATTAGTTGCTAACTCCTTTCCTAATTGGATTGTAAATTCAGGAGCAACCAAGCATGTTGTTTGAGATCGAGCTGGTTATGTGGACTTTTGTCGATATCCGATGGGTTCACAAACTGTTGCCTTAAGGAATGGCAACAAGGAAGACGTCCTCAAGATTAGGACCTATCAACTCAAATTGCATGAAGGGAATACGTTACTTCTTCATGACGCTCTCTATGCACCCAGGGTGCGAAGCTATTTAGTTTCAGTAGTTTCTTTATTAAAACTTGGATTCTGTTTCAATTTCAGTCTAGTTGCTTAGAGATTTTGTATAATGGTCATATTTTTGGCCATGGATCTTTAAGAGATGGTTTCTTTGTTCTTGATTTGGATGATATTTATAATAATTCATCGCTTGCCTTAGTTGTTAATTGTGATTTTGATTCTGAATCTATTAAATCGCATGCCAGACTTGGTCATATTGGCCAAGATAGAATAAACAAACTAGCTAAAGAAGGTCTTTAAGATTGGCTCACTAAGATTAAGTTATATAAGTGTGAGCTATGTTTGCTGGCAAAGCAAGTATGAAGCCTTTTGGTAAGGCTTTAAGAGCATTAAGTCCCTTAGAAATAGTCCATTTGGACATATACGAGCCTTTGAGTGTCAAAGCTCGTCATGGTGCTATGTATTTCCTCACCTTAATTGATGATCATTCATGATAGGGGTATATGTACCTACTATCTCACTGTCATGAAGCACTCAATGTGTTTAAACGCTTTGTGGTGGAAGTTGAAATCCAAACAGAGCAAAGAGTTAAGACTCTCCGAACTGATCGTGAACGTGAATATCTCTCTGATTTGTTCAAAGAGTTTTGTGAGGAAAAGGGTATACGTAAACAACTCATTATTCCTTATACTCCATAACAAAATGGTGTTGCAGAGCGGAGGAATCGAACTTTACTTGATATGGTTAGGTCAATGATCGCTCAGGCTAGTCTTCTGATTAGTTTTTGGGCAAATATGCTGCTTACAGCAGCCTATATCTTTAATCGAGTGCCGAGTAAGAGTATATCTGCCACTCTATATGAGTTATGGAATGGAAGAAGGCCATATTTAGACCATTTTCGCCTATGGGGTTCGGCTGGCTACGTGCATAACCCAACCTATAAACATGGAAAACTTGGTCTAAGAGCTACTAAAATGATGTTCATTAGGTACCCCGAACACTCCAAAGGGTATATGATATTTGGCGAACACCTAAATGGTGGAATGACTAAAATTGACTCCCGTAATGTCGAATTTCTTAAGGATTAGTTTCCAAGTATTGGTGAAATAAAAAAGGACCTTGTTTTGTCTTAGTTGCAACAAGATGTGCAATTATCTGTTAGTGAGGTGGGAGATTTAAGCATTCACAATATCACCAAAGATAATACCACGGCTCCTCCAAATGAAGTAGATGGTTAGGGTAGTCCTACCACCTTAGAAGGTGGAAACCTGCTTGTTAATGAGAATCAAACTGAGGATGAGGTTAGTCCTCAACCATTAGTCCCTGAACATGAGATTGTTCCAAATGTTCAAAATCTCATACCTCAAAGGAAAAGTGGGAGAGATTCTCCACCTAAATAAGCAAACAACGAGGGTCCTTATATTAGGAGTGAGCGTGGAAGAATTCCTCAACATCATTTCCAAATCGAAGAGGAAATTTTCATATACACTCCTTTGGAAATAGAGGAACCTACCTCTTTTCAAGAGGCTGTTGATTCACCAAATTATCAAGAATGAATGGATGCTATGAGGGATAAGATAGACTCGATGGCTAGAAATGAGGTTTAGGAACTTGTTGATCTTCCACCCAAACCTAAATCAATTGGAAGCAGATGGGTCAACTGAGAAGTTTAAGGCCTGATTGGTGGCAAAAGGTTTTACCCAAATTGTGGGAATAGACTATGAGGAAACTTTTTCTCCTATGGTAAGATTTTCCTCAATTCACTTGCTTCTAGCCCTGGTTGCCCATTTGGACTTGGAGTTATTTCAAATGGACGTAAAGACTGCTTTCCTCAATGGTAGTCTTGAGGAAGAGATATATATGGATCAACCTATTAGGTTTGTCCTAAAAGGTCAAGAGGACAAAGTTTGTCATCTTAAGAGATCGATATATGGTCTTAAGCAATCATCCAAAGCATGGTTGTAACATCCCCTCACCAATAGGAAGGGTAATTTGGTAATTTGGCATGGGTTAGGAGTGTTTAATATGGCATTGAAATATTCATGCATTCATATATGCACATGAATAAGAAATAGTGAATTTTTGC
>JAOTJB010000210.1:7506088-7539529 GCA_027123815.1 Erythroxylum minutifolium | reverse complement strand
TGTTTGATTTCATATGAATGAGATTGAGAAATCCATTTGTATGAATAGATATACCATAATTGGAAGGAGTTATATGTAAACCTAGAGATAAATCAACATAAATCCTTTGGATTAAGGTCAAATCTAACAGTGAAATTCATAAATCAAGTAATGAAATCTTATCAGTTTTAACTGTATAGATGTTTCAACTAATCAACCAAAGATTAGTTGTTAATAGTTTTAAGAAAGATATTAGCATAAGATACAATTTTTCACAGTCCAATGATCAATAATTGAATTGCATAATAAAGGGTTAATGTTTCGGAAATCTTAGGGGGATTCATTACCTAGGTACTAGCTATTTGATATTGAGTAATCATTATATTATCTATATTCTAATTCCTTATTGTGTTGAATTTTTAGTTTATTTTAGTTTTAAATTTTAGACCATTATCTTATTTGTCAATTAGATAATAGAAAAGTGGTTATTACTAGTACTTGTTATTCTCGTAGGATCGACCTGTACTTGCCAGTACAAGTTATAGCTACAATGTGCACTTATGGTTTTAAAACATATAAAATTAAACATCAAGTTTTCAGCACCATTATCAATGACAAAAATATTAGGAACACTCAATTTTTGTTAATCTAGCCATTATTTCTTATTTTATTTATTTTTAATTTGTTTAATATTTTGTTGACACATTGGTTTTCTCATCTTTACATGTCTTGGGGTTAGTTTATGACCCCCAAGGAAAGTTTTTGCACTTAATTGACAAAGATCTAGAGATTAAGAGGATAACTCGTACAAATCTCAAAAGACTCTACTTAGAGAGTTCGAGTTAGATCAACAGATAGAAGACTTAAAAGGCCATATTGATACTAAAGAATCAGAAACTATAACAGGCCAATCAAGGACTATATTAGATTACCCTAAACTGGACTTGATAGGAACAAGGTCCAGTATTATGAGACCTACTATCACCACTAACAATTCTGATATTGAACCAAGTTTCGTTCAGATGGTGCAACAATCTTTCCAGTTTGATGAGCCACGAGATAAGGACCTTAAGGAACTTATAGCAAAATTTTTGGATATTTGTGATACCTTTAATGTTAATGATGCTAATGATGATCTGATAAGATTGAGACTATCTCCATTCTCATTGATGGGTACAACAAAGCAATGGTTAAATTATTTTCCTAGGTCATCCCTTACCACTTGGGATTAAGTAGTAGAGAAGTTTCTTCTGAAGTACTTCCCATTAGCTAAGACTGCCAAAATAAAGAGTGACATCTCCTCTTATAATCAAATTGACTCAGAGATATTATATAATACATGAAAGATATTCAAAGAGATGATAGGAAGTGCCCACATCATGGTCTAAAATTATGGATGCAAATTTAGACCTTTTACAATGGTCTCCATCAAACCATAAGGCAAATGATAGATGTAGCAACTAGGGGTATTTTGAACAAAAAAACATTAAAAGTAGCTCAAGACCTCATTAAAGATATGACAATCAACAACTATTAGTGGTGCTTTTCTCGAGCAAAACTTAGTAACCTAGTGAGATTAAATGATGTAGATGCAGTTACACCGTTGGCAAACTAGTTTGAAGTTTAAGAAAAAAGATTGATGGATTGATAATGAATCCTTATATATTCTAAGCGATGTAATATGGAGTGTGCATTAGGACATCCATGTCAAGACTATCAAGCACCATACCCTAATTACGTGTATTATATAGGGAATGTTCCTAAATCTAGAATAATCCATATAGTAATACATACAATCTAGGATAGAGAAATCACCTAAAATTATCTTAAGGGAATCAAAGGCAATCAAGTAATAACCCTCCACCAGGATTTCAACAACACCCACCTCAAGAAAAAAAATCAATCTTGGAAGACAACATATCTAGATTTCTTCAAAATCCAAAGGTAAGATTTCAATTCGCAGAGACTTCAATGAGAAATCAAAAAGCTTATATACGTAACTTGAAAACTCAGATTGATTAGCTTACAAAGTTAATTTTCAAAAGATAACAAGGGAGTTTTCCTATTACCGCCGAGAAAAATTTTAAAGAACGTGTGATGGTAATCACGCTTAGCAGTGGAGAAGAGTTGTAACAGGAGAACAAAAACAAAGAAGATAAAAAGAAGGATACCAAGAATCAAGGGGAAGTTAAAGGTAAAGAGCATCTTCCAAAAGTCAAGGAATTTTAGCATGTTATCTCTTATCTAGCTAAAGTGAAGAAATATTGCATGGATGAGTAGTTTGATAAGTTTATTGAACTGTTTAAATCATGTCATTTTAACTTACCTCTTTTTTATTCTCTTATACAGATATTGAAGTATCAAAATTCTTAAAGGAGTTACTGGCAAATAAAAGGAAGATGTAGGAGTTAGCAACCGTGACCCTGAGTGGAAGGTGTTTAGTGATTCTTCAAAGCAAGCTACCAGATAAGCTTAAAGATCCAAAGAGTTTTAATATCCCTTGTTAAATTGATTTAGAAATAGAAAAAGCTTTAGCTGACCTAGAGGTCGATATTAATATGGTGCCCTATTCATTGTTTAATAAATTGGGATTAGGTAAATCAAAACCTACTAAGGTAAGTTTAATTAGCAAACATATTGGTAAAGTATCATAGAGGTATTATTGAGGATATACTTATTAAGGTTAATAAATTTATCTTCCTAGTTGAATTTTTTATTCTTAATATAGAGGATGATATAGAAGTACCTCTAGTTCTAGGTTAACCCTTTTTATCCACTAATAGGTCTATCCTTGATGTTATTGAGGGCAAGTTAGTGCCTAGGGTTAGATGAAGAGATTATATTTAAAATATTCTGATGTCATGAATCATTCCCTTGAACTTGTTGATGTTGATTATCCTAGGAATTTATTTGATAATTTAGTTTTAGATGTTTTGTAGGACTCTTTTTCTAAAGGTACATTAGAGTCATTTCTAGCTCAAGGTAATAAGAAGGATGAGAAGCATTGCTTGAGGAAAAAGTAAGTAGTTTACTTAGAGGTTAAGGAACCCATGGCAAGAAAGTAAAAACTTAATCTTTGTAAGCCTCCTTGATCATGATAGGTAGGTCGAGCTAAACATGTTAAATAACTGCTAGTTGGGAGGCAACCTAAAGATTATGATAGTTTTATTTGATTTGATTATGTTATTTAAATTATTTTTAGCTTTGGTTTTGGTATCTCATTAATTTTTGGTGTATTTTATATTAGGTTATAGAGCGTCCTTATTTTATTTTACCTTTTTTGTGTTTGTGGCATATATTGTTTGACGCTTGTGACTTCGAGTGAAATTTTTTAAAATTTTAAGGAATATTTAGGTATGCACATAAATTTACACACTCGTGTATATATAAACCTTATTTCTACATGTTTTATACAATTCTAGTGACCTACACTGACACTGGACACAGTTGCGTATAACCCTAAAACTTTTAAAAGTTTTATCCAAATAGTTACAAAGAGTTACACAAGTGTAGTACATAACCTTATAGTTCAGTCCTCTGGAATGTGTCAATATAATGCCCGTGTCCATTTTCACACGTTCACAGTTACTTATAAAATCATACACACACCCTTGTATATGACCATGTAAGTTTGCAAATACACACACACACTCTTTTATTAAGTCGCACATACATAATGACTTACATGGTCAATTCAAAGGCTATGTAACTGATTACGTAAGTCTACATCAACAACAACAAAAATAACTTAGTAAAACTTTAACTAAAATGCGAAGGTTAGGAATGTGTAGTAGTATGTACTCTGACCCCTAACTAGTAGAGAGCTTATTTTCGAATGATCTACATCAAAAAAGAAAAAATAGTAAATAAAATAAACAAGTACTTAATAAAGAAAATATAAAATAACTACTACTAGTAGTAGTAAGTAGTACTAATAATAATAATAATAATAATAATAATAATAATAATAATAATAATAATAATAATAATAGCAACAACAATAATAATAATAATAATACGTCTAAGTAGGAAAAAACTTAGGCTAAATCCTTAAGATGAAAGTAGTAGATATTTCAAAGCTTAGAAAATGCTAAAAGACCTATGAAAAATCTAAGTCCATGATGCAAACTAAAAATCCTACCTTTCTTCTTTTCTCCCTCTTCTGCCACCCATCTATTACGCCTCTCCTTCCTACAGCCTAGCCCAACTCTTATTGAGTGATTTTGCAACACTTATATGACTTTTTCTTGCATTTTACATGAATTACACTAAAAAATTTGGGACTTTTTTTGCAAATCATAGGGTTTTTCTTCTTTAAATTGTTAGGGTTATGCAATTGCTCTATTCTAAAGTAATTTTACCCATTTTCTTCTTTTTTTAATTCCAAGTTGAATTTCATTCCTTTTCTTCATCAATTTGATGAATTGCATATAAATTGGATGAAATTTGAAATGAGTATATGAATCTTGCTCACTAGGTTATAAAATTCCAATGTTTTTGTTAGATTAGTTAATGTGTAGTTTTAGCAATTAGTTAGTATTTATTAGTTTAATTTCATGCCAATTCCATATTTTGCATGATTTAGGTATTAATTTTTATTAAGAATAGGTTGATTGATAAATTAATTAATTTAATTTTAAATTTTAGGAATTGCTTTAGCAATTGCATAATTAGATTCATTTTGTTTGTTAATTGCATTTTTATTGTGTTATTAATTTTTTCATTAGATTAATTTTTAATTTTTTTTATTATTTTACATTTTTTGTTTAATTTGATTTTTACTTATTTGTTTTTCGTAATTGCATAACATAGTGAGTATACAAATTAAGTGTGGGGAAATTTTGCTTTTTCATATTAATAATAGTTATTTTCTCGCATTTTATTTCATTTTAGGTATAGTGGCAAGAAGAAAAAAAGTCATGCAATAATAAAGACTAAAAGAGGTATCAACGAAAAGATAGAGAGATGAATGGTCATCTAGAGACCTGAGTGAAGTTTGCTAATCATAAGTGAGAGAGACTGCAGCACATCCATCAGAGCGACATAAGATGTTGCTTTTTAATATCGAAAAGGGAACAATTCTAAAGGCTTAAGGACAACAGGTTTGGGACCGACATATGCATAGACTAAGAGATGTTCTAGTAGACTGGTATGGCCCAATAGTTTTGGGAGTTAGCCACTAGTAGAGTGTGGTCTCAATTCTTCAAGATTATATATCTCATATATTAGGAACCCGTGTTTAAGGTATACTCCACGTTCTTCATGGAAAAGAGTCCCTATGATTGGGATAAGCCAAGTACAATCTAGTTTAGGATGTTAGAAGATATGATGACTATGAGATACACAAACTTCTGCTGATAATGGGGCTTTACTATCAGAACTTCATGGGGATGCAGGAGTATAGAGGCCTTCAGATGGATTTTTCTTATAGGATGGATGCTTATCACTTATGGCGCAACATCAGTGAGGAATCATATTATAACTCGAGAAAATCCAGTGTCTATCCTATGACATCTTGCACTCAAGCACATATACGAAATTCTAAGTCATACACTGAGCGGGTGAGGTGATAGCTTCAGTGCAGTTAAGAACTTAGAAATGTTATATTTGTAGAGTATGAGTGAGAGGACATTGATACACCTAGGGCATGCCCTAGCCAAAGTTTATTTGTTTCAGAGTAAAGAGAAGGTAAGGACAACGTGCATCAGGCCTATATGACACAAATAGTAAGGAGACTGTAGTCTTCAGGAGGCTACCATGGATGAGGCTACTTGGCACCATGGTAGCCCTCAATTTAGATGTTACGATGAAAATGCATATGGTAAGCCGAAGACGGACTAATAGGAGACATTTATCAACTGATCGAGTTTCTAAATGAGCAGGCATTTGCAGGAACAGACGAGGATTGCCCTAATATACAAGAATAACTATTGACGAAGAGACATGACTCACCACTACCACAGACAGGAGGAGATGAGCATTAAAAGAATATAAATTTGTCAGATAGTGCAGGATCACCCAGGACATCGACACTACCTAGACACCAGGATGAATTGAAGATGACTCAGATGGAGAAGTATATAGAGTATATCTTGGAAATCCAACACAGCATCTGCCTGAACCAACCAACGTTGACAAAAATAGGTAGAGAGACATGAGGCCTATGACAAATAGACGTGGGAGGTTGTGATGTAGACAGTAGGACACTTCGGGTTTTTCATACCACCTCTAACTTTTAAAGCGAACGCATCATCTTCAACTCCACAGCCATATAATTCTCAAAGACTGAGGATCCTTCAACAACCAACTACCAGACTCACTGACAAATTAACTACAATAGAGGCAGTTTCAATGCTATATTAGGGTTTTTCTTTTGTTTCTTTTATTATTTGCATATTTTTCTTATTTTCTTTTATTTTATTTTTGTTTTGTTTTGTCTAACGTTTATTATTGCAATATCTATTTTATTTTATTTTATTTTATCCTTTTTATTTCTATCTTATGAGGATGATTACACATAACATGGGATAGAATCCTTATTGAATTCAAAATGTTTAATTTTTATAATTCAAAAAGATACCAAAATATAACTTTCTGATGTTTTGTATTTTTATTGAGCCAAAAAAGGGCATATTTAACCCTAAAGTTTACATCCTTTGTTAAATTTAACCTTAATATTTTAGATAGTACAAATTAAACCCTATCATTTGATAAACGTTAAAATTCAACTATAAATTAACTAATAACAATGTGATGTTAGTTTTTTAACAGGTCAGCAATAAGTAAGCATATATTTATAATATTTTATGTTTAAGTGGGTATCACGATGTTATGTGTATCTGACGTGGCAGTGTGGGACCATATAAATTAAATTTAAAATTTTAAAATATCACAAAGACTTCTTCACCAATGATGGAGTCCACGGTGTCTCTTCAACACGCAGGAATCTCCGTCATGTTTTCTCCCACCTATAGGTCTCTAGTCACCAACCAACTGTTACACTCTTCCTACCTTTCCCATGGCTTTGAAAATGCATCTTTTTCTTCTTTGAAAATAGATAAGTTCAATGTTTTATGACTCCCAAGCCCCTAGCTTCTTCCACTAATGTGTACCATCATCAAAAACACAATAAGCCACACAAGGAACACAAGTTTAGTGAAAGGAATAGGAACAAAAATGACCCATTATTCAGAAGTAGAAGTACCTATAATGTCAATGTAAATGTTGATTTGATGAGTTTATGCAAGGAAGGGAGGGTTAAGGAAGTTATTGAATATATGGTCAAGGCGTTTTCACAGATTAGGGTTTTTGTTACTTTATTCAATTCTTATGGTAGTTTAAAGTCACTTGAAATGGGAAAAAAGGCGGATGAGTTTTTTAAACTGTCTCCATTTGCAAAGGATGTTGAATTAAATAATTGGTTGATTGATATGTCTGTAAAATGTGCACATATGAGGGATGTACATCAACTGTTTGATAAAATGCCTCACAAAAATATGGATTCTTTGCATTTGCTGATAAATAGGTACGTAGCGAATAGGGAGGGTGATAATAGGTTGTTATTATTTGAAGGAATGAAGAGACAAGGATTGCAACCCAAAAAGGAGACTTTTTCTCCATTTTTGCTGCATGTGCCAATGCTAGAGCGGTGGAAGAAGGATTGTTGTACTTTGAATATATTCGAGATGAATATGGTATTGTTCTTAGGGTTAATCATTGTTTATGTATTATTCGTGTTCTTCGCACATCTGGTTATTTGTACGAAGTTAAGAAGTTTGTTGACAACTCATTAAATATTAATTATAATTTATAATTTATAATTTAAGTACACAGGACCCACATTGCCACATGGGACATAGTGGGAATCACTTAAACATTAAAATATTATAAATATATGTATACTCGTTGCTAACTTGGTAGAAAACAAATGATTTCATATTGCTGTCAGTTTCTTAGTTAATTTATGGTTAAATTTTAACAATTTTCAAATGGTAGGGTTTAATTTTTACTTTTTGAAACATTAGGGTTAAAATTGTCAGAGGATGTAAACTTTAGGATTAAATATGCCCCTTTTGGCTTTTTATTGATATTATATTTTTAGGTGCTTTTATTGTGTACATTAGGGACAATGTATAACTTTAAGTGTGGAGAGGAGTTTACGAAAATTTTGAAAAATTTTGAAATTTCTTAAGCTTATTATAATCTTTATTATTCATTCTTATTAATTGGCATCATGATTTAGTTAAAACATAACCAAAACACTTTAAAATTGATTATTGAATTAAATTAGTATGCAAAATGATGAAAGTTAGAATAGGTAAGCCATAGTTTTAGTAATCATTGAGATAATTAACTTGGATGCAAATTGATTATTATTTACATACATGAAACTTATTTGTGAGCTTTCGAGCCGACGAGCAAATATCTCAATATTTGATGCTCTTTTATTCTTTTTTATGTGTTATCATGCTAGTTGGATGATTCTAGAACTTACTTTTATTATTCATATTGAGACCACATTTTTTAAACTAGAGATATTAAAATGATAAAGGCACTTAAATTCAATCCTTTTTTTAGCTTATTTGCTTTAATAATTATCTAACTTATTTTTATCCCTTAGGAGTAACTACTTTTTAAACTTAGCCTTTTTGATTGATATAACCACATTGATAGCCTTTACCCTATTTATCTTGAAAACTTTTCATTATTTTTTAATCTTGAAGGATTTGTATTTACTTGATTACTTAAAACTTGGATTATGTTAGAGAATTTCAAAGAAAAAAGGTTCAATATTTATATGATTGTTGGTAAATAATGAATGTTAATTTGTTTCTTCTCGAGAGCTTCTTTGTTATAATTTTATATTCCCTCCAAAGTTGCTTAAAGAAGTTAAAAAGTTTAAAATTATTTGTTATGAGTATATTGAAGAAAAAGGAAGAAAAAAGCTGTAATATTTTTTAGAGAGTAAGAAGAATTGTTATTATACCAATGAACTTCTTGTTTAAAGGACCTATGTTATAAAGAACCAAGTTCTATTTAATTTTGTTTATGTGAATTTCCTTTAATATTATTGCCTTTTTAATTATCCCTACCATACCTTTACTTAAGCATCATTCCACCATATTTAAAAGACCTTATGATTTTTGTTTCTAGTTTACTTATAAGTGGTGGAGATGTGATTTTATTGTAAGCCTATGGTTTAAAATCCTCCTATGTATTGATTTGAGAGTTTTTTATATTTTTCAACCTAAACAGATTGAGTGCATTGAGTGAAACATGTGTGAGGGTTTAAGAATTTGTGTTTTTGATTTCAAAAAATTACCAAGGTGATTATTATTGATACTAAATTATGAAAGTTAATTCTAAGATAACTTGAGTTGTAATACCCACATACCATTTGGAAGAATATATGAATGCCATACAAAATAGTACAAACAAACCAAAGCATTTGAAATCTTCCTTAAAACACCAATTCGGGCAAATGATACATTGTATTGCATTACAAGATGGATTACAAACAAAATACATTATACACATTGAACTTATCACAAGGATGTCTTAAAACCCAATCCATCCTATATTATAGTTATTAAAAACCTTCCAACATAGTTAAACTGTTTCAATTATTAGAAAAAACTCAAAAACAAACTCAAATATACATTTTGTTAAAACAAAACTCAATCTTCTTTGGCCACTGCGGTTGTCCTTGTCCCAGTCTTTATACCTTTCTATCTGAACGTACACGGGGCAAATCTACCGTACTAAGCATATAGCTTAGTGAGGAAAATAAACTAAATAGGATATAAGTTGACAACTGTTTCAAACAGTCATCCAAAAATTTATATATTCAAAATCACAGCAGATAATAAGCAGTGTTTACTTATCCATTTCCAAACTGAACAAAAATATCATGAATCTCATAATAAGACAGAACATATCAGAACAGGTTACACTTTTGCTTCAGCTCAAAACTCACCAATTTCAAAATTGAATATTATTATATCAGAACAAAACTTGTCTATAATAAATCAGAATTTGCTTATTTCAGAATAGAGCTAAGATGTTTCACATCAAAGCTTATTTATATCAGAACTGAGCATATAACAAAATACAAAACAAGTTAGTCTATTAATCCTTTATACAGACGTGGGTAATGGGACTAATACAGGAGATATCGTGATCGGTATCACAGAATAAGAGAGACTTAAGTCTCAATAACAGGAGACACCAAAGTTTCAATAACAGGAGACAACGAAGTGTCAGTAACAGGAGACATCAAAGTGTCACAGGAGCAGCTGCAGACCCTTTTAGGCATGCCTATTTACCCACGACTAGGACTTAACAGTTTTAAAATAAAACAGGTTCATTTCAGAATTCTCATATGAGGAACATATTGCAACACATACTACTTTACTCCATTTTGTTCAACTTGACATAATCACTAATTTTCAAACAAACAAACATGTCATACAATTACAAGTATGTGCAATAATGCATCAATTGAGGTATTGAGTCATCACCAATTAGGTATCATCACACAAATAGAAAGCACTTCCAACACAATCCCAACTATAAAACTCCTAGAAAAATTGATGGTCTGGAATTATCAAAATATTATCACAGAAATTCCCAATTCACATACATCCATATTCAATTTATAATACATAAGCCTTTGGAACTCATTCATTCATGATCACACCAAGCAATTCAACATTGTACACTATACATCCTTTACATTATCATCTCAATTAATTATGCATAATTAACCTATATATTTCTAAATTAACCTTATACAGTCATCAATTGCATAAAATCTCATTTTTTCACCTTCCTAACCATTTCCCACAATTGTGGGATAAGGGACCCGAAACCTCCAAACAATTGTTTTCAGGGGACAAGTTTCAGGTCAGTTTTATATGGCCATTTTGACATAGAAAATGAGATTTTTGGGTAATAAGTTCTTATAAAAAATGTTCCTCTATGTCTTAAGTTTCTAACAAAATAAAAATCATTCAATTTGGATCATTATTCCATGAGTTATACCCAAAATACTACACACTATTCTCAACTGTGGACAACAACTAGAATGCAATTTCAAGCTAAATTTCAAAATCCTTAGTGATAGAAATAAAATTTGATTCCTTCATGAAATTGTAGATAAATGCATCTAGTTTCATATGAATTTTAAAGCATCCCATTTTGATGTCTACAGGTCAAGATATGGCTGAACTACCGAAATCAGTTTAGTAGTCAATCCAGAATTATCATATAACCATCATTTATTCAATTCTCATTATCTTAACACATATTCACGCCAATTTAAATCTCATAACACTTGTATTAATACATACTATCAATTTCAGAATTCCCTTACTTGTTTAATTTCGAATTCCAACTACAAAGAACAAATCAATCACATAATTCCAATCAAGGTGACCAAGAAGACGACAACTTAGAAGATAGTGGGATCTATCTTCTTTAATGCAGTATTTTGACGTAATAGTGCAGAAAAACTTGAGCAAAATTCCAGAAGTTGAGAGGAAAATGAGAGGTTTCTGTGGAGAGGAGAAAAGGATAGAGATAAGGCTCCAAAAACACTAAATGAGCTGAAGTGATTCACTACCTTTGGATGCTAGGTGTCATCAAACTCCTTAAGCATGTGTCACTTTGCATGTAATGCCATTTGTCAATTATTTATTCTGCCACTAATCTCATTAAAATGCTTCCATTTTTCTCCTACAAATCAGTCCACATGTCACTCCAAAATTGGTCCACTTGTCACATAATAATTGGTCCATTTGTCACACATTTAATTATGTCAAATGTCACCAAGTAATTAGTCCACGTATAAACTATCAATAAAATATATTGATTTAGGCTGACTTTGACAAATTTGTCTTCATAAAAGTTGTAGCTTATCCTCTTAGCTTTCTAATGGTATTAAGTTTGTAATTTTGGACATCGGAATCAAAAGATATGGCACTTACAAGTTAGAGTGTCATATTGGCTTGCAAACAAACACTAGATGTCATAATTGATCATGCGAAAAATTCACTTCAAGCTTGGAGTTTTAAGAACTTTCAAGCCTTCTTTTCAATTAATAATCACCCAAACCTTATATAATGTAACCATGACATATATTCTGAGACCTAGGCCCAACATTAATACCTTAAGTCTCTAATGAAGACAATAAATTCCAATTTCTAAGTATGATTTTTTAAACCATAATTTAAGACATATGCAATATATGTTCAATGAAACATTCCAACTAGGGTACAATTTGGGGCCTTACAGGGGGGTATAGGGTATGTGGACCAAGAATGTCATGTTGATAAGGACGTTATGGACAAAACTACTAAACATGATGATTATATGGATAATGCACATCGGCTCTGAAACAATCAATACAACAACACATACAATCCATATAGGAGGAATCACCTATTTTTTCTTGGAGAAATCAAGGGTAAAAAAGGCAAACCTTCTACTAGGATTTTTGTAGCACCATCCACCTTAAAAGAAGAAATCTAACCTTGAAGATATAATGAAAAATTTTATTCAAATCTAAAACTGCTTTTAGGCTAATGAAACTTAATTGAGAAATCAAAAGACTTTTGTTCATAATCTAGAGAATTAGATTGGAAAACTTACCAAGTTAGTTTCTAAGAGATAGTAAGGAAGCTTGCTTAGCAATACTAAAACAAATCCTAAAGAGCATCTGAAGTAAATTTCCTTAGGAGTAACAAGGAATTGAGAGTGGAAGAGAAATAACGTGAGCATGAGAAAGCTATTGACAATGACAACTTTAGCAGCCACCTATTAAATCATAATGATAGCCAACCAAACAAAACCATTGAGAATTAAATAACCTACAATAGGAGGGACAATATGAAACATATCTACAACTCTTAATTTTCAAAAACATAAATTAGTTTTTGATTGATATTTTGAAACCCCATCATTGTTAGTGCTTGATATCACTGGAATTAGTGATAAGAGTTTTATTGGTAATTTACTGTCAATTCTAGTAATTGCCTGTGGCTGGAGTTATGAGTATTGGGTTTCTAAGAAAATCCTAAGTTTATAAAATATCTTTAAAAATAAACTTGTTAAATTTCAGAATTAGGATTGTAATATCAATAATCATACCAAATATGATTGTACGGCTTAGGGATTCATGGGTGTTCTTCTTAACCTTTTTAGATTTCATAATAAAATATAATTTAATTTTAGGATTAGGGCTTTGAATTTCATTTCCAAACTTCATATTAATAACAATTTAACACAAAGTCAAGTCATAGAATAGAAGATAACTTTAATACAATGTTGAAATTTTAAGGCAAGATCTGTTTCGTATGTAGTTGAAGAAAAGTGAAAATTTTTCATTTGATTTCCTGAAAGTTAATTAAATTCTATAACGAGATTGACAAATGAACACAATGAAACATAAACATAGATTGTACTTAATTGTATAGCTTTATCATTTTTTTCAATTTCTCTCAAACTATTTCTGAAACTGGTTCACTGTAATTCTTAGTTGCACACGTATCTAGCCTTTAACAGTATGTTTGTTTGAACCTTTTAGATTTCATAGTCAAATTTAATTCAATTTTAAGATTAGGGTTTTCAATTTCAATTTCAAACTTCATATTAATAACAATCAATCACAAAGAAGTCATAGAACAAAAGATGACTTTAATACATTGTTGAAAAATTCAGGCAAGATCCATTTAGTATATAATAGCAGAAAAGTGAAACTTTTTCATTTGATTTCTTGAAAGTTAATTAAGTTCTATAACAAGATTAATGCTTAAACACAATAAAACATAAACATAAATCGTACTTCCTTTTATAGCTTGATCATTTGTTTTGCAGTTTCTCTCGAGCTATTTTTGAAACTGGTTCACCGTAACCATCTTAATTGCACACGTGTTCAACATCTAGTAGTATCCAAATAAACAAGTTGAGAGAACTAAATAAGTGGTATAAAGATGGGTAAGCAAGAAGTGATAACTCCTTTAGAGCCTATATTTATAATAGGAATTAGACATTTTGGTAATTTAATTGAAATCTGATTTAATTTTAACTAAACTTTAATTAGTATTAGAATTAACCGTGATTAAATATCAATTAGGTCCAAATCAAATCCTATATCTAATATTGATCTTTATTTATCAAATATCTTATATTTGATCGTAAAGTTTCTCAAAAATTTACATTCAAGTCCAATTTGGTTTTGATAAATTAAAATTTTTAATTTATCTTTAATTTTATAAAAAATAATTTATGTCTATAAATCAAGTTTAGCGTCTAACAACACATCATTACCATCCAAATAACAGTAATATCAATGTGGTTTTGTTTAACCTTTTTGTACATAAAGTTTTTCGTATAATTTAATATTTTTAATATATAATATTCCAATTAAATGAAGTACAAAATTAATTTATACTTTATTTATATTAGTTTTTTGCAATTACTAATTAATTATATTAATAACATTTGAAAATTATTTTCAAAGTATCTTTAAATTTTCACCATGACCAAGAATTTCTCAAATTAATACTAATCTAAGACAAGAGAACATTCTCCTTAATCACTTTAGGATAAATTTTATATTAATCACTTAATTACCTCCATATAGTTCACAATATATTCAATGACTACTAATTGAGCTATCTTTGACTATGGTAAATCACAAGTAGTATTAAAATATAGTAATCTCTAATACGAGATACTTTGAAAATCTCAAATTAAAGTATGACTTATACATTCATAATAATGAGAATATTCATAAACATACAAATACTTTTTAAATAAAATTCTCATATCAGGTCAATTCAGTGAACTTATTTTCTAATAAACACTCTCATATTTGTTTAAATTTTTCTATAGCTCAGTTTATAAGATCGATTATTTCATTCATTAGGAAGAAACGTATGCTAATTTTTATGCTCTATTAATGTCTAATCTTAATAGAACAACTATAAACAATTTAGAAATAATACATAAATGCAATATAAATCTCATAATTATAATCTCTTCATAATTTTATTTGTAATGTACATTTATCTCATAAACTTTAGCAAATAATCATAAAATGAGGAGTGCTTTCAATTAATTATGTCATAAAAATTGCAACCATCTAATTGGATGTGAGACGTAAACGTAAACTAACAAATTCCTTCAATGCATTTATTCAATCACAAAAGCATGGTTTTATGTTTTATCATATTATAAGATAATCTTGGATAGTCATTATATCCAATGAAGAAAATCCACGAGGAAAGATTGATGTGTTAACGTGTATGGAACCTTTAAACAATTAAATTTCGAATACACAAACAATAAAGTAATACGTAAAATAAATCAACTATTTCAAAACTTTTAAATTAAAAATTGGAAAGTATCTAAAATAAATTTTCTAAAAATTGAACAAATGACATTTTAAAGATTCCATAGCAATTTTATACCTCGTACAACAATTAAAAATGCATCTTTTTAAAATTAATTTACTATTTACGGTAAACTTAATTGCCATGAATCACTACAGCTTGTAGTTGGACCCGGAGGACCTCAATTGTAATTTTTTAAAGAGAAGTTTAAAAGATAACGAAGACTTGTCTACTTCTATAACATAAAAACAGCCTTCAACAGCATTTTCGCAGATGGCAGTTATTAAGGCAATACTTTCATATCTTCTACCTACCTATGATGGTGATCCGGGAAACAAAACCTCCTACGGTATGCAATAGATGATACAAAACAAGACAGGTCTTATAACAATTACAAAAATGCTACTTTCTGTCTTCAATTTTATGATGGAGGTTGTGGTGGAAGGAGACTGGATGGAGGAGGTGGTTGCATCATCTGCAGCATAGGAGGCCTTCCTACCAACTGTTGAGGGGGTGGTGGTGGCCGCCAAACTTGTGGTTGGGCAATTCCCACATTCTGCGGGGGAGGCCTTTGAAGGACAGCAGCCGCTTGAGGAGGTGGCATGTTTGAAGTTGGAGGCCGGAACTGGACCGGGGGTGGAGGCATTACAGGGGGTGGCAATGTTTGTCCAGTTTGTGGTGGTTGACCCTGCCAAGAAGGTTGTCCAGCTACATGCATCGGGGAGAATGCAGCACTTGGAGGTGGAGGGCGGAATGGTGGGACAGGACCCGCAACAACAGGCCCATTTGCAAATGGGCGTTGAGGTGCACCAACATTGCTATTAGCTTGAGGAACACTTGGAAGCGTTGGAGGTCCGCTGGCAAACAATGTATGAGGTCTGCTCTTTTGCCCACCTGGATTGCTCGCTGCCAGTACTCTCTCTGTACCAGGAACAGGATAGGAATTGCAAGTGTTATGACAATTATCATAGTCCACCACAATTCGAAAGGAATATCCAGGCCAGGGCACAAGGAACGAAAAGAAAACAATTGATCAGGACTCACCTGCTGGAGTGCCGTGGCGCTCTCCTTTAGTGTCTTTCTTGTACGCATAAGATACTGTTATCTGACGGTTGCACAGATATTGGCCATTCATTGCCTGTGAAAATCAAGAATTCCTCCAATTAAATCTTTATTTAGCATAGATGAAATGACTTACAGTCCTCAATTCTTAGGATGTTATGACAATTATATTGCTGCTTCTCAATCCATTCTTATTGAACATTTACCAATTAGTTTATCACATCAAACCCTCAGCTAGGAGTACAACTCGACAGCAATTTCAACAAACAAAATTGATAAACCATTAAGCAAATTTGCAAGAAAAGAATGTTCAGGTAAAGAGGTTACCTCAATGGCTGCATCAGATGCATCAAAAGAATCGTAACTAATGAAACCAAAACCACGAGAATTTCCCGTCTCAGGATCTCTCATGATCTGTAGAAGGTCCAGATATCAGAATATAATAAAAAATTAAGGCCAAATGCTGTTACAAAATAATATACTGCTTCAAAAAGCAATGTCAGTCAATTGAATAGGAGATATGTTATGCTTAGAGCATCGAACCTTAATGATGTAAAAGCTAAATGAGCATTCAAATGAATTCAGTGTATGAGGCCTACAAGGGTCATTAAGATTGCATTATCTTTAACCATCTAAAGTGGCAAGTGATTTCAGAGAATCATTTAAATATTAACACTCCTTTGGTCTACACGATGTAGCCTAGAAAAAGCCAGGTCAAGCGAGCATATTTTTGCCACTGTCATAACATCACACAGTTAAATGCCTAGTTAATAGCACATATATATGAATAGACATGAAAAGAACGGATGACTAGGCAAGTGTTGCATGAATCCTATAAACTGCAAGCTTATCTAATCATTCCAAGTTCTTTTACAATTCATACAAAAACCCATAGTGCTCAAAATTCTTGCCATATCAAATACAAGTTCAAAAAGGAGCAGATTACCTTAGGGTTAGTAACAATTACTCCAAATGCACTAAAAGTATCATGCAGAAGCTTCTCATCGACATCCTGCAGAAAGAAGAGCATTAGCCACGAAAATGAAAATAACAGCATACATTATGGATCCATGTGCATTTCTTTAATAACCTTAAATAACTTACTGGGTCAAGATTTCCAATAAATAGGTTGGCTCCAACATCTAAGCTTTTTTTATCTTGTGATGCCTGAGAAAAATAAGGAAACAAAATCCAAAACAATCAACTTCACACAAAGAGAGACTATCGGGCACTGAACTAGTTATTATTATTTATATTATCCTACATCTTAATTTCAAATTCAGAATAAACTAATTTTGATACATTGAGAAGAAAGATGAACGCTTGTACCTTGTTTACACGTATTGGCTTCCCATAAAGCTTAATCATATTCAAAACCTTGATTGCCTGCAAAATTATCAATACCCACTGACGCATGCACCTAAACAAGCTCAAATACACGCACAAACCCCACAGAGAAAAAGGGAATTAGCAATGAATTGCCGGCAGAGAAGCACTTACATAATCTGCATCTTCTTCACTCCGAAATTCAACAAATCCATAGCCTTGATGAAGATTTGTTACTCTATCCTTGGGAACATAAACATTAACTTGAAACAAGAGAATAGAAAGGTTATCAAATCGCGATTTCCAAAGCCCTCGGCAAGTTATACAAACAATGAATGGACTAAATGGAGAGATATAAAAATCAATAAACTAAAAAGAAGCTTGAAACTGGAAAGAGGGAATTTGAAAAAGTATATATACCAACAGGGCCAGCTTGAACAAATAGTTCCCATAGTAATTCTTCAGCAACCTGCAACACCAACACAGTAGATATTAATACCAAAGTTAAATGAGAAGAAGACGAAGGAGAAGAAGCACTAAAATAATTTTCTCCAGCTAACCTGAGGGTCGAGGTTGCCGACGTAAGCGGTGGCGTCCTGGTTTCTCTCGGCAGAGTGTTGGCCCAGCAAATTGGCTCCCACTCCTGGCGCGATTCGTGTTGTCATTTGCTTCTTCTTCTTCTTCTTCTTCTTCTACGAAGAGACAGTCTCTAAAACGCAGTTAAGTCTGTAATTAACAAAAGATGCTTCGGGAAGTAAAGTATGGCCCAAGGAATTCATGGCTTAGGCCCATAGAAGATCGACAAACAAAAAGGTAGAGAGCCCAAATTCAATGTTTAAATAGAACATTGAAAAACCAAAAAGGGTAACAGCCCAGATTCAATGCTTTCAATGTCAAGGGGCTTTGTTAAACTGAAATACTTCCCCACGGAACCGTTAGTTTACCACCGCCGTAACCAGCTTCTCTAAACCAATACTCTGATCATGCACATGAAGGGTTCAAAAACGCAAAGTTCCTTGACAATTTCAGGAAGCATCAGTCAATGCAGACAGTTACAGATGATCTCTGATATCCTTGCTCACTTAGGACCGAAAATGCGTTTCCTTTCCCAAAGCGCTAATTGGCAAAGAGAAACTACAGAGCATATCTAATCCATCACAAACAGCACATCAAATTGGCATATCAATTTGGCTCTGATTAACTCTTTTATAAATTATTCTCTCATGCTGATCTCCCAGTTCCAAATCAGCTATTACAGCTAAATAACATGGCTAAAAGTTACATGCTTTAAAGCACCCTAAATTAGTTGCTGCAAATTTAAGAGCTGTTCTATGTCGGAAAACCAGAAAACATTTTCGCCAACTGTCCTGCTGCGCCTCCTTGGTCCTTCTCAGAATTCAGACCAAGATTTTCCTCAACTTTACTCCATGCATTCAAAAGATTTGGAGGAAACGTCTTCTTGATTGTGCCTATCACTTCTTTTGCTTCCTTCATCTTCTTCTTTGCTACCAATCCCTCTACCAAACCCTTCATTGTGGCAAAATCCGGAATTTTACGCACCCTCACACTTCCCTTAAAAATTTTATACCCTTTCTCGTATTCCCCAGTCTTACATAAGTAATGAATCAAAGTCCTAAAACTGAATGCATTTGGTTTACATCCATTTTCATGTAAGCTCTTATAAACATTCTCAGCCTCCGCCATCCTTCCACTCTTACAATAACTAATCATCAAGTAATTATAACTAATCGCATCAGGTTTCAACCCCAAACTCCCCATTTCCTCCATCAATTCCTTAACTTTCTCAGGCTCCCCACCTTGTGAATGCATGATTTTTACATTAAAAGCTGCAACATCCAGTTCACATCCCTTTTTCACCATCTCATTCCACAACCTCTCTGCTTCTTCACTCTTCCCTTTCTTATAAAACGAACTCACAATAGTAGTAAAAGCCACCGCACTCACTTCCACTCCTTTTTCCTTCATTTCCCTCAATCTCTCAACAGCCTTTTCAGGCGTTCCGGCATCGCAATAACTCTTAATCAAAATCCCATAAGAAATCGAATCAGGCAAGATCCCATATTTCGACGAAACATCGTTAAACAAGACAGGGACCTTACTATACAGCTTTGACCAAGTGCAAGCAGACAACAAAGCATTGAAAGAAATCACAGATCGAGAAGTACCCAATTCATCCATTTGCTCAAAAGTCCGAAGGGCGTGATCAAACATACCAGCTTGACCATAGGATCGAATAAGCGTACAGAGAAAAGGCTCTTGCTTGATCTTGAGGTTATTTTTGTGGTCTTCGATTAGGTTTTCGATGTCGGTGAACCGTTGGGACTTGACGAGTCGGCGAATGGTGAGCTCCTGTGCATAACGAGACGACAAAGGAGAGTTATATTTGCCGGAGGCGGAGGAATATATCTGTAGTGCCTTGTCGGGGTCGTATTCGGATCGGAGCTTTGATTTGGCACTGGAGATTGAGATTGTGGAGGTGCAGTTGGCGGCGGTGGAGAGATGGCGGAGGCGGAGAGAGGAGGCCATTTTCGGGTGGTCGCTGAGAAAGGAATTGGCGGGGTGCGTTCTCAGGGTTTAAGGTGAGCACGGGAAACACTATGCACATTGTGATGGAAACTAATGTAGAGGCTTAGAAGGTGGAGTTAGAGCTCTGCTAGTTTGGCTGAGAGAAGATGGATTCCGAAAAATGAAATTTAGGCATGCCATTACAATTAGTATTTTCAGATTAGTTATTATTGCAGTTAACAGACCAAAGTCAAGTTAAAACTTCAGTGATTTTCATAATTACAAAGTTGATAAGTTAAAATCAACTCTTACAATACTTGTAACCCAATAAATGAGAAAAATATAAAATTATAACTTTTCAAATTCAACAACAACAACAGAAGCACTTGGTCCCTGCTGGGCAGAATTTGAAAAAGTCCAATATTAAATAGCCTTTCATGTTGTTTCCCTTTTTCACGTTTTCTTTTCCATTTTCGGCATTTGAACGAGAGCATCAAATATATCATCTTTGATGCAACTCTATCCATAGAGGAAAGGTATTGCAACCCTAATGCTCCTTAACTTGTAAGATGTTTAATGCAGATTCATTCGCAATTGGATTTAAAATTTTGCCACAGATCGCTCCATCATATTGAAGTGGAAGAAAATTCAAATGGCACCGTTAACTCTAGCGAACAAATGAATGAAATTCATACTAATCCCGCACAGACTACAAAGCTTTGTATTAGAAACAACGTTTCTATCAACTAAAAATAAAACTGGATACCTTTAGACCTTAAATTGAGCGTATCGACGAAACTTTCATTGGGTTGTTAATTTTTAGTACACATCGAGCTTTGTCAAAACTCACGGGTTTATGAATGTAATTGTCCAGGCCGCTCGTTGACAAATCTAGTAATCAGACTTTGGAATGGCATTGCATCGACAAATATAAGAATAAAATACAAAATGCAATTTCCAGCCACACTCTTAACATTGATAAAATCGGTAACATTTCTCTCTACGTTAATTCTTACAGTGGCATAGAAACACGTTTTGCTTGTATGACTTTTTAATAGCTCCTAAGAATTCGAGTACGCTCTTTTCCTGTTATCTGAAGAGCATACAGACAAATATTCTGAAGAAGTAAATCTTTTTCCGGGATCAATCAGCTATTCCACAAGTTTTCTTTTGTTATATGCGCGCAGATATGTCACCATCTTGGTCGATGAGAACACGAGTACAAATAAGAATGACGTCTTCCAAATTAGAAGACTTCGCTTCCTTTCCTCATTGTTCTGATGAATAGTATGATACGAAGTTAACAGTGCTTCCCATCGCCACTCTTTAATACCCAAAAAGAGCCTTTAGATACACAAATATCTGTCATGACCTGGAAAAGGGTAAATTAGCTTTAGCAAACACAAGTATCCAAAATTCTGAACTCCACTTCCAAATAGGAAAGTAAAACCACCAAATGCAACTAAGGAGATGGATCCACTTTTCATCAGCCACTTCCATCGTTCATTAGGAATATAAAAGCCCAAATGTAAGCCCAACTTGTCTACTACCCTTCTTTAAAATCAACTCCAATCACCAATATCATCAGGAATCCAATCATGGAATTGCAAAAGTTACAGGAAAAGCAACTTGCCCATCAGATAATATTGGCGGAAGAGCTTCACAGAAGAAAAACAGTGTAGGCTAACAGAACTTGAAATGATACGAACAATTACAAGGTGCAATTAAAGCTTCTTGATATAAAAGATAAGCCTGTATCACTTAAGAGTCTAAAAGACAAATGGGATCAGACCACAATAATACTCAACTGAGCACTTAAACAATCATTGTGATAATTCAACAACTTAAATTCTTAAATCCTACGCCAATTTCAAGAAGTCCAAGGCTCACACCAATCAGTTTTCCTAGTTACATCTTGAACAAGAAAGGACTACGCTCATGATAAAATAAAGGGTAAAAGACAAAAACATCTTCTGTACTTAGAAAAATTTTGTAAAAACTCCTTATCATTTGGAATTTTCGAAAAAAATTCTTCTAGTTTAAACTTATCTAGAACAATCCTCTAGACTTAACTTCTGTTAAAAAAACTAACAGAAGTTCTGACATGACAAAGTTAGTCCAGGTGGACCAATCAAAACTAACTGATGTAGAACATTTGACCCAAAATATACCCGACTCGTTTTACTTAACCGACCCAACCCAACTCTTAAAATAACCCAACCCACCCCATAAACTAAGTCTCCCAATTCATGTTGTCATCCTGTTTAACCACAAGCCCTAAAATTATTTGGTGGAGGAGGAAGCCATTTTCGTTTCTGGTTGGGGTTATAAGCAACAAGTAGAAGAGTGGCTCAGCCACCATACGATACCAGGCACGGGCAGTCGCAACAACCACCCAACAAAACCCAGTTTGCATAATATGCCATGACCACTTTATAATGTAATCCATAGGCTTGCAAAGCCTGAAATTTGAAAGATTTCCATTATCATTTTTTTTAATCTTATCAAGTCCACTATCCCAGCAGAGCCACCAGAAGTTCCACTCTGATTCTTATTTGAAATAGCCAAATAGGAGATATCCTTATGAGTAACATTTAATCACCATCAAGTTTGAGTCCTTTATCTGGACCTGAACCTCATTTTACAGATTCTTCTCTGAAATTTTAATGGTGGTAGTCTTTTTGTATTGTTCACATGCATGGTTTCAATAAGGTTAGGGTAAAACTCAAGCATCCTTGTCTCTCAACAATTCTCTCTCACATGCATGTTGTCTCTTAGAGTGGACTTTAATTTTCACCATTACTATCACAATCACCATCTTCCACCGTTTCCATAACCACCTAAAGGATCTCCATTGAATTAAATCAAGATTTTGTTAGTGACAACCAAAAATGGAGAACCAACCTCTACTCTCTTGCTTTGTTCATTCTTGGTAACGTTAACCATGACAACATTTTCCGTGGCTCTTTTACTTCTGATGGACAGGCTCTTATTTCTCTTCTCTCAGCAAAAGACCCATAAGCTAAGTCATCCTTTTCAGTCCGCTCTTCTTGGGATCCTTCAAGCTCAATTCCTCTTTCACGGCATGGCATTACATGTTCTCCACAAAGTAGAGTTATTTCTCTTTCCCTTCCAAACACATTCCTCAATGTATCTTCATTATGTTCACAACTTTCTTCTCTTTCATATCTACAACTTCTCAATCTCTCCTCTGCTAATATTTCTGGTACAGTCCCTCCTTCCTTTGGCCAACTTATCCATCTTAGGTTTTTAGACCTCTCCTCGTACTCTGTTGCAGGTCCTATTCCACAAGAACTCAATGGCCTACCCTCACTTAAGTTTCTATATTTGAATACTAATAGATTATCTAGCAGAATACCGCCACAAATTGCTAATCTCTCTTCTTTACAAGTTCTACGCCTACTCAATGGTTCAACACCATCTCAGTTGGGTTCTTTGGTCTCTCTCCAACAATTACAAGTCAGTGGCAATCCTTGTATGATTATAGAGTGTCAATTGTGATAATTTTTGGGCCTGTCGTTAAAAGGGAAGAGAACGTGCATAAGGTGAATTAGTTTAGGTTGGATTATTTTACGGGTCAGGTCGGATTGGTTGAGTAAACCAGGTCAGGTATACTTTGAGTTAAGTGTTCCATGTCAGCTAGTTTTGATTGGTCCATATAAACCAACTTTGTCATGTCAAAACTTCTATTATTTTTTTTTTAATGGAAGTCAACTCTAAAGGGTTTTTTTGGACAAGTTCAAATTAGAGAGACTTTTTTTTGAAAATTCCAAACAATAGGGAGTTTTCCTAAAATTTGCCCAAGTACAGGAGGTTTTTGTCTTTTACCCTAAAATAAATTATGGATTTCTTTTGCCTAATTACATGTTTGTAATTGCTAAATCTTAATGCTAGTAAAGCCATCAATATGTAGAAACTTTAGATTTCCTAAACCATTTCAACCTTTAGCAGTTCAAAAGTTGTAAGCCGTTAGATACTACTTTTGTTTGCTATAAGAAAGCTCCTGTACCTAACGAATTTAGAGCAATTGACATCCAAAATTGACCCCCTACTCCCTGCCCTCCAACACTTGTAAATTTCAAACAATAATATGCCACTAACCTTTGGCCAGCAACGTAACAAGTTATATTCTCCAACCTGAAAGGCGCACAGATTACTAACCTTGTTATATTCATTATTAGCAACATCCCTTCTAAGAGCAAGCTTGGCAGCTTCAAGGATATCAGCCTTCTTAATCTTTGCATCAGGTCCCCTTGCCAGTAGAAGATCAATTACAACTCTCCTACAATGAAAGAGAAATTCGGAGAAGAATAGAAGGGCAATAATATGATTAATGGTTTGTAATTGGTATATATACTCCTTGGTGACCATCAGATGAACCTACGAGTAAGAAAGAATCATAGTTACCTCAAGGAATCATTTTCTGGGTGATCTGGTGATGACTTCAAAACATAAGAACCATGAACAAATGTTGCCACGTCACTTATGACTTCTTTCAGCTCCTCTGGAGGAGCATCAGCACCAGATGCTGCAGCAATTGTCATTCTAGGATCAGCTTTTGGAAGTGTAGACTGAGCAATAGCTAGATCCCGCAAACCTTGACAAATCAATTCAAAGCTGCCAGGAAATTTATGTAACTTAAGAAGGATGTATTACCAATAAAAAAGGAACAATTAGGATAGTAACTCCCATCAATCTACAAAATCACTGTGATAAAAGAACGGTATTCAACTCACAACCCCAAGAAAGGCTTTCTAAGACAAATAAAATTTGATCAAGTAGGGAGTCACAGATAATATTTGATCAAGTAGGGAGATTGTGACTCTGTTAACCTAGGGGACGTTGGTATTTTTTCCTACCAATTGGGGCCCTCCCTTCACCACCCTGGCCGAAGCAATGGGCATATTGGATAGGTTTGCAACTCGGTTTTGGCGTTTGGCTCTGTCTACACAATTGGGCATTGGTCCTAGAACCAAATGAGCACATCAATATGAACTTCAGGTTTTGGCCCGAAACAACGGTAATTTTAGAAATGACCCATTTCAATGTACTTAAATGTTAGGGCCAAAATTATAAACATCACCTTTGATTTAAAATAGTCAAGGACTTAAGTATCAAATACATAGAAAAGGGGCTCCTATTTGAACATCAATCAATCAATGTAACAATCTCTGATCTCCTACTCTCTTTCTCCCTGTCTCTCTTCTTCCCTCCTCTATCTTACAATCTCTGATCTCCTACTCTCTTTCTCCCTATCTCTCTTCTTCCCTCCTCTTATCTTTATCTCTTCAATGTCATTTCCTCTTTCTCAGCCTCTACCTCCTTAATCCTTTTCCTCCTCTCACTCCTATCTTTCATTCTCCTAATGATTCCCCTCTACTATTCTGCATCCTTCTTTCGGTCCCTGATCCATCATTCCCTGATAAGACACAGATGGACCTCGCTATGCTGCAGCGCATCCTGTTTATCCCAAAAATCCCACGAAAATAAAGTCCCTAGTCTTCACACCTTACTGCTTTGACATGCATCCTATGAAGTGATTATTGTTTTGATGGGATCACTTCAACCAAGACAACAGATGTAACTCCAAAAGTTTCAAGAGTGGTTTCCCCTGTGACAAGTCTAAAACTAATCAATAAGCTGACCTCTCTGATTAAGTAAGTTAGCTAACCATCTCACAATTCAACTACTAACTGTGACCTAAACAAGTTGCATCCCCAAATTAAAGAGAAATTGCAAGAAGAGCAATGATCATAAATCCTCAATTTTAGAGATCTGAAATTAACTCAACAGGAACACTGTGTCCCTTGAACGAAACTATGCATTCTGACAAATTGGCAGATTAGTTAAAGACAGTAGCATACTCTATGATTGCTTCATCATCAGTAAAACCCACAGTAAAGCCAGAATGCATACCTGCAAACTTTGTGGTTTTGGAATACTTTTGGGAGAGCCTTTAAAAGAGCTTCTCTTGTTTCACCTGTTATGCTCTTCTTCTTGAATATTCCACTTGTACCCTTAATTATGTTTTTCTCAGGATGCAGTAATCTTACTTGATTATGAACAACAGTAGGCGTCGTCATCACATTTTTCTTTCCAGGCCCAGTTTTTTCCGAATTTTTTAAAGCATTTAATATCTTCTCTGTTTCTTCCCAAGATTTTGTTTGCTCCTTAAGAATTTCAGGATACAGTTTTAAGAATGGCATATCAGGCTTTTCTTTAAATTTCCATTCCTTAGTAGAAACTTCAACCGCAAAACTATTCAGAAACTTCTTCATCTCTCCTCTAAACTTTGTTGAGACATCAAGTGTTGAACAGTCAACAACCAGATTCTTGCTAAATAGAAGAAGAACATAATCTCTTGCAGCGGTTACCATGCCATGTTGATTTGGGAAAAGCAAAGAACTTTTCGGAGTCCAAAGTCCTTGCACCAGTCTTCCATGATTGGTAAGGATTGCTAAAACATCTTGAATAGTGTCATCAGGAGCAAAGTGCTTAAGAGCATCGAACCGTTGAACTGGGGGGCCCTATAAAAGCCTCCAAATTTATGATACCAAGGAAAGTAAATGGAATAAACAGGTATTACACACAATAGTAAAAAGTGAAACGCAAAAAAATGACTATCAAATAACAGCTATATGATTTCTGTCAAAAATGAAAAATGAGAAAAAAACAACTCTAGCATGCCTCGCCTCAGAGTTCAACTGCATATAAATATACAAAGCAGTGATTTCTCGATGGCAAACTTAAAGACAAGATAAGCCCTTGTTATGTAGCAGTATAGTCGGAAATATATTTCAAGCTGCAATTCTGGTGTCAGCATTTATTTACTGAAATTCAATCTTTTGAAGTTATTAGGCGTGAATGATGAGATGAGATCTTTAAGTTCTAGAAAAAAGTAAAGAGGATTGTTAACAGAAACTTGATCCTAGCACACAGATGAATTTAGACAGAACATCTGCATAAATTCACATGTTATAAATGGCTCCACCAAAATGGATTATGTGTTACAAAGATGAGCACACAAACATGTAAGAGATGCAAATATTTATCTGCATGTGCTTGCCTAGTGATGCTAAACTTCCAATCACCATTAGATTAACACCTTAAAACACATATTTGACACCTGAACATGCAACAAACCTCTGAAAGGAGTCTCTTAAAACGCTCTTCCAATGGCAGCGAGAGCAAAAACCTGGAAACATGCATGTAAATATATGTCAGCAACATGAGGATGAAAACTGGGCACCTTATTCAGATGGGAGCATTAGAGCCTAAACAAGAACAGAAAATAATAAAAACAACCATAGACATAATGAAAATGAAGATTAAAGAAGGTTTGCATATCCACTCATAAGATTCTCAGGGCATTCCTAGCCAACAACAGTTTTTTTTTTTTTAATCTTCTGTCTGAAAATAGGTTTGCTTTGCTTCACATATGAGAATTTCTACCAATTCTTCTTTTGTTCATCAGGGCTCACCCTAATCTCTGCCAAGATGCCAGAACAATCATTCAACGTATCTAGAGCAAATACAATAAACCCCTACAAAATCAAGATGATGACTAGTGAAAAGCACAAGGTCAGAGGTGGGCATAAGATTCTGCATCCCAGCCTCCACATCCATATTAGTGTTGTTTAGGGACTTTCAAAACTACACAATGAAGGAAGCTCTACTTGTCTCTTGCTGGATTTGTATCAAGACGCAAATTTTCCTCCCATTTTCTTGTAAACTTTTTCAGGCCACAATGTGCAAAATAGAATCCAAATTTCAAGTTATCATACCTATACAAGCCAATCCTAGTGAAGACAGGAGCATTAATAGCCCCATTTCTGAATTAATATGAACATTTTTACTTTACACATGTCATTTCAATTTTGAGAATAATAAATCTTTATTTGATATTTAATCATTATGGCCCACAATCATTTGGTTACCTGTGGTTTGAAGGTATTGCATAAACATATTAATTCATACATTTCCATGTATGAAGCATCTATTTTTTTATAGCTTGTATGGGAGTGCATTCTTATAATCACATTACCAAAACATGATGAAGAACATTCAAGAACTAGAAGCATGTATTCACCTCCTTGAAGGACCTTTTGTTTTTGTAGTGACATCAGATGCTCCAGGGCATAAAGAACTCATATAGTCGTACCTTAAAATTACATGAGATCCAATAATCAGAACTTGATGAAACTATTTGAAAATAGTTCGGCTGAGGTATCTAAATTTGAATCAGAAAACCAAAATATAACTCACGGGTTCATGGCAAACTCTATCTGACAACTTTCTTGTGCTACCATTCTCTGCAAGTATCTGGTTGAGAACTCACTCTTGGAGCTATGAAATTTAAGTGGAATCCAACACTGAATAAAAACGAGATATCCTCAAAATTTAATGATCCTAGCTCCCAAATCTACTAAAACATACTTCATGATAAAGGAAAAGTCAAAAACACTATACCACAACCAGACAACCCTATATCAGCTAGTTAAAAACACATACCTCAGCATCTGATTTTTGCTCTGTTGCAGATTCCATATGCTTGTTCTGCAACACAAGAAAGAAAAAAGATCTGTTACTTGGGCCAATACCTTTCAAAAGAAGCACCATTCAGCTAAAAACCATTTCGTGTCAAGCATCAATTACTCTAGGCTAGGTAGCGGGTGTGCTAAATATAAGGAGTAAAGCTTTATTAACCTTCCAGTAAAACGACAGCACCAATAATAACATTAGATGAGGCTTTGTCGGAAATCAAACTACTCATCTGATAATAAGTTGTTAACAGGCTCTGTGGGTGCAGGTGTGCATTTGTGTGTGAGTGAGTCTGTCCGTGCATTTGATTGTGTGTGAGAGAGAGAGAGTGTTAGCGTGTGTGTGTGTGTGAGAGAGAGCGAGAGAGAACCTGCTTTTTTGATAAGGCAACAGCCTTGCCCTCACCAGAATCTTCCACTTTAACATTAGCTTCTCCGTCAGAAATGAAATTGCCCTTCTTTTTTGAGTCACTCGGTTTTAGATGGTCCATGGATGGCCTCAGCTGCACCACTGTATGAATAGGATTTAGGTATAACTGCAAGATTAGAAACAAAAATAAAAAGAAAAGAAAAGGAGAAAGCCATTTAGAACATTTTTTTAAAATTAGAAAAAAAAATTTTGATAGGTGGAAAACCGATTTAGAATAATATGATGCTGGAAAAGCAATGACGGTATTATTGCATTTTGCACCATAACAGCAAGAAAAATTGACAACACAAAACAATAAGCATACTAACTTCATGTTGGCTTCAAGTTTCAACCAAATTGATTACAACACATTGGGTATGAAAAAATGCAGAAAAAGAAATCCATACCCTATTGCCGATCAGGACCCCGACAGCATAGCCAGTACAACGAGGTGGCTGCCATGTAGTAGACAAAGTCTAGAGAACAAGAGACAATATCAGGCTCCTTTGCAAGGCATATACAATTTTTAAGAAAAAAATTGAATAGTTTTAAAAAAATTTTCTAGGATGGAAGTCCCTTATGTAAAGACGAAATGTTTCTTTCTCATATGAGAAAGCTACAGTGATCAACTAGTACTACTTGCACTAAGTTCCAAGAAGTAGGTTAATAAATTTATATTTCAATTCCAAAAACTGAGAAGCCAGGTTTTGGCAAATTGATTGATTTTCCAATATTAGGTTTTGCAAGACACCTGCCTTAATGAATCATTGACAAAATCTCTTATGTTATCATGCACTAGAGAAGTTCACTGCACCTTTCATATTCCTATTTGAAAACCCTATTCCAAAATAGCTTAACATGTAAATCAATTAATTAAGAGCTAACGCCTACCCCCTTTACTTTCCCATTGTCTATTAGAAAAGAAACCAAGTTTGGCACACTCATAAACTCCTGATTGGCATCAAATACAGAAGCAAACCTGCTTTGTCATATCAAGTTTACTGGCAATACCAGAATCCCAATTTGTAGAATCATCAATGGCCAAATCAACCTCAACCTCCACAGTTGCAGGTTTCACTCTAACCTGCATAAGGTGAAAAAAAAATGAAAAAACTTTTTTCCCACTGCCCACTAAGGAAATACAATCAACAAAGAGAAGAAAAGAAGATAAGCAATCACCTCTTTACAACGTCCATCCAGATCATAGGGTCTCCAACAAGGCCTCAGAGGATATTGCATAACATATAGCTAAAACAATTTTGCAAAAGATTAGCTGATGTCACACATCAATGTACAGCAAGTAATCAACAGGCAATGCAAGTATAACGAAAATTAAAAACCACTAATCTTAATATGTATGTTCCAAAAAAGTCTTTTACTTTGAAACTTTGTTTTAATTGATTTTTTCTTATATGGATGGATTCATCTATTTTTCATTTTTCCCTTTTTTCTTTCTGTTCTTCCTACTTAAACGTAAGCAGGAAAATAATAGTAAAAAGAAAGATTCACAACAAGTTGAATGTAATTAACATGAAACCAGATATTGCTGATTAGTAATATTTTCAAAACATAGAAAAGAGAACAATAATCTATTACAAAGAAGAAAACACCCAATTACACTTCGAAATAGCCGTGCATTCAAGACCAAATATCAGCATCTTGCATGTGAGAGTATTAACAGAGGTAACCTGAGTATTCTTGTCTACAGATGGAGTGAAGAAGACGTCAATTTCGCGAACAATCATATCCTCTTCTTCTTCTTCCATAACTTTTCCATCTTTATCTATCTCCATCGCGTCATCATGGTTGGAACTCATCGCCGCCTCAGTTTCCAGTTTCACTGAGCCATTAGAGGCCACAGTCTCTGTCTTTGCTATACCAACAACTTTAGCTTCATCTTCACTTGTATTGACTATTTTTTGATCACCTGTCTCTGTTTTCGGAGGCGGAACTGACGGTTTTGGTTCCGGTTTGGGTTGCAGTTGCGGTTTTAATCTGGAGGATTTAGGCGCGAACCGGGTGACTCGTGAAGGAACCTGACTCGGTCCGTCTAGGTCGTCTAAGTCCATAGGTGTCTCTGTCAGTTATTCTCTCTCCAGAGATCGCTCCGCCGTTAATCGGGAGGAGATGCAGTGGAGCTGGACAGCAGGAGACGGGGGAAACGAGAGGGCGTTAAATTCGCGAGAATGTGTACACATTATATAAGATCATGACGCATGACGATGTCGTTTAATTTATAGGATTGGGGCCGGGATTTGGGCTTCTGGAGACCTATTTTCACATGGAAATTTGACAATGGGTTCCATGTAGACCCACTAAACTAGCAACTATTTTATTCCATTTATTTTATTTTAAACCTGTTTTATTAAATCTTTGCATATATTTATGTGAAGTTTACATAAATATTAATAAAATTTACTGAAATATTATAAAAATATTATAATTAATACAAAAGATCTAATCCTTGCAAATAGTAGCTATAGGGGTTCCAACTATATACCAACTCCTTAAATTTGTTTGATTGAAAGATACCCCAAAAGAGTCATCATTAAGCTTTTGACATCACCGCAGGGTTGAATAATTATTTATCTTATAAAATCATTGATCCAAGTATTTACTTATTTGCTTAATACATTAATTCAATTATTTTTTACGCAATTGGATACATGAGCTTGTTGTCATTGGACTGTAACGCGTACTATTGTGAAGCTAGTACCTATGACTCGAAGTTAATTAGATGCTATTTTTCCAAGTTCATAATTTGTTTAATTTTAAAAGATCTATTATTACCTAATATAAATACTTTGTTTTGTTATTTTTAATGATTCCGCCGGTATACATGCATCCTGTATCAATGAGTTTCGATATTTGATTGGTTTAGTTGTACATTGTGCTATATTTGTTTAGCTCAATGTTAATTTTGAACCTGTTTTTTATTGTTTAATTATATTGTCTTTGAATTTATAAATTATTTTATTGCAATGCATTGTGGCCACACTTTTATCCTTTCAAATTAACAAATAAAATATATATTTTAGATATTGATGAAATTAGTACCAAAAAATTTTAATTTCATTAAAATTTTTGAATAGTTTACATTATATTTACTTTAATGTCAACACACTGCAATAAATATCACTTTTGGTTTTTTTTTGCTACCATTTAAAATTCGTACAAAATTTGAAATTTGACTTATTAAAGTAGTATCTCAAAAAATTTTATTTCTTAGGTTTTTATAAACTATTATGTAAAGATTTCGGTCAAACCTTACCTATTTATATATGGTCCATTTTTTCTGTACATGGTCTCTTTCATCATGTCCCGTAACTCCCACATGTATTTTTATCGCCCACTTCCTCAACCTTCAGCCTCTGTAATAGACAGTAGGGTATGAAGTGTTGTTTTAAAAACAAAACGTTAGTTTTGGCTTCGAGTCTTATTTTCACCGAGCATATAAAGCATATCATCAAGCTTGCTTCAGGACGAGGATAGAAACTCAAATCACTCAGAGATCACGAGGCTTATCATCGACAACGGCTGGAAGTATCGGTTATCATACTTCTTATATATGCATGTGTTTTACGTGAATTTAATCATATATTAATGCATGCTTAAAGTACTGGGTTATTACAGCTTGATTATCTTATTATCTATATTTAGTTTCACTGTAATTATGTTTTCGTAACTAATAATTTTTAACGACATTTTTTACTGTCAATAAAGTTTCATAGTAAAAAGTTTTTAGCAACAAAATGTTTGTTTAGCTAAAACTCAAATATGTTCCAGTTATCAGTTATATTTTCTAAATTTTGTAAAAAAAAGTTTTGACTATGAAAACGTTTTTGTAGCTAAAAGAAGCAATGTTTTAAAAATCGGACCGGACATCGAACCGGTCGAAGCCAAGGTTTAAGGTTTAGAGGTTCAACCAGTAGTGAACCGCTATCAAACCGGAATATAATAAATAAGATAAAAATTTTATAAGAATAAATAAAAATAAAATATTTTATTGAAATGAAAAATTCACTAATGTTTATTATTATATAATGAACTAAAAATAAATAAATATGAGTCCAATATAAAACTTAAAATAACAATGAAAATCAAATTTGTATTTCTGAAGGAGGTTGCGTCTCATCATCGTCAAAAGCTCCAAATTCTCCAACGCTATTTAAAGATTCGTAAA
>JAOTJB010000210.1:7482601-7495873 GCA_027123815.1 Erythroxylum minutifolium | reverse complement strand
AAAAATACAGAATTTAAATTAACAAGAATCAATTTGTTAATTATGGTGTAAATGGAAACAAAAAGAAACAATAAGAGGTAAAAAATAGAATCTTAGAATGAAAGAAAATGATGAAACTGATGCATAAATGTGGGAATTGAAATTTTCCTAGTGGAAAAATCAACTTGAATGCAAAGATGTAAAGACACTAAACAAAATAGGAAGCTAGCAAAAGAAAATTCTATAATCACATCAACCTGTAGATTTTTTTTGCAACTGAATTTTTTTCATTTTTTCGTTTTTTCACCGTAGGAACATTTTTCTCCTTGTTTAGCTACTGATTTTTTCTTTTTTTTTACTATAGCAATGTTTTCTTCTTGTCTAGCTACCGATTTTTTTCAAAAAAACACAATAATAAAATGAACCCTAATTTTGAGTTCTAATGGAAAATAACAACAATAACAGCACATGAACACAAGATAAATAAGAATTTATCCTAATCCAAGCTCTGATACCAAATGATGTGGAACCCTAAGCCTAATGAACCTGAAACTCCTTAAATACACACTTTGGATAGAACATGAACAAGACAAAATCCCAACCTTAATGAACCCCTAATCAATTATATGAAAGGAAGCACATATAATAAGGTTGATTTGAAATCAAGAATAGAAATTCTCTATAAGTGTTTACCTTGATAAGAACTATATTCTTGATGCGATAGAAGAAGACAAGAAATCCTCCCATATAGAATTCATTATTCAACCAATCTAACCCTAAACAATGTTTATTATGATGTATTTATACCTCTTGAAAAGAAAGAAAATCTAACTACGTAAAAGGCCTTTAAACATTAGCCTTTCACCAAAATAATTAAAGCCCAAACTAATATTTCTAAAATACAACCTATTAAATCTAAAAATTTTAAACAAGCCCAAGACACAAGCAGTGGGCTATCAAAAGTTATGCTTCTAATGTAAAATAATTAATTAAATACAAGGGAAAGTCTTCTTCCTTATACCGCCCAACTTGATTAGTTATCTTGTCATTAGCCCTCATTATCTCTTGAAATTCCATGCCATTTATAATTTGGATCATATAAGATTAAAGCACTTTTTGGAACTTCGTAGCTCTTGATCTTATCAATGGACCATGGTGGCCCGTGGCCTGGTGGGTCGCATAGACTGGTCAGCCCGTGGGCCTAGCCGGCCCGTCATGTATTTTTTTAAATAAAAATATTCAAAACTACATCGTTTTTAAAATAACTGACGGGCCACGGGTTGGATCGGGGCCCGTCTGGGCCAATAATGGTTAGCCCATGGCCCGCCCATAGCCTGGTTAACGCGGGCCAAAAGCGGGACGGGCCGAACCTAGTCGGGCAGCTTTTGACATGCCTACTCGTAATATAAAACTTTGGCATACTAAAATAAAGATAAATGATTTCACATAAAGAAGTCATTCTCATTCTCTTAGGTCTTTTAAACTTTTTCCTTTGAGTCTTATATCTTATATTTAGCCTAATTTTTATTTTGTAATACTTCCCTCTTAGTTATTTAGCCTAAATAGTTTCCTATTTAGGCATCAATTCATATGGTAAGATCACCAAAATTTTCATTAATATCTAAATGAAGATGAGTCCACCCATTAGAAGCAACTTTCTGTTTGAGACCATCTCATAGGGTGTGTATACATGGAAAAGTTGGGTCTATTACTAATTTTGTGTATAGCAAAAAACTTTTAGCTCTTTAGTAGAATATGGTCTATTACTAAAAAGGAGCAATCTTGTAAAGGTTGTGTTGGTGGGGAAGTTGAAAGCGAGGCTAGAATCTCCACTTCGAGTGTTCGGGGTCCTGTTTTCAAGTCTAAAGAAGAGGTGATCAAAAGTGAAAAGGATGGTAAAGATGATGGTGTTGAGGATGGTGATATAGGTAAGATTGTTCTAGATGAGCCTGCAAGGAGTTCGAGTGCGAATATTAACCCTGTTGCTGAGATTATAGAGGAAGAAGAAAAGGAGGAGGAAGATGAAGATGAAGAGCACATTAGTATAGAGCCAGAGCAAGTGGGAAGGGAGGAGCTCAAGCCCGCGAAAGACCACATATATCTTAATTCTTGAACAAAAACGATATATTTTAAGGAAATTGTCGGGAGTTTCTGGTCTACAACTTCTAGTTTTAGCAAGAAATTCCAAAAATGGAAGCAAAAGCAGAAGCTAAAAAAGAGGAGTTAATAGTTCAATTAGTTTAATTAATATATTAACTAATTAAGTTAATTGATTAGATTAATAATATTTAGTGTTAAATTATTAGAGTAGTGCTCTAAAGGCAATCTCTTTTAGCACTTTTGTACAAATTTTATTTTGCTTAATAAAGTGAAAGGCAATTTTCATTGATTTGATATTCATATTTATGAATTGATGTATCTTAAATCAAGTTAATAGAACCCATGATACAAAACATAGCATAAAGGAAATCATGATGAGATCATGATAATGAGATTCCTACATGTGCAATTAAGTTAGTATCTAAATTATCCCTAATCATAGGATTATTGAGACAGGACATTGTTAATCCAGATAGACTAGCACATGTTATACTCCTTGATTTGATCAAGCAGTGGTTCTCATAAACTGTAAACATAAGATGTTTAGAGTTAACTGTGGATGCTTACTAAGAGTAGTAAGTACATCAGATGACCCGCTATGAGATTATCATACGGATGATCTATCAAATGTCAGTGATTAATCTCATCATAGCAATGGTGCAAATATCCTTAGACTTGAGGTACTTAAGGATAGCTTGGATACTAATCATATGCTTTAACACCATTCCTTATTGCCTCAAGACTAGGTCGCTCATAGGGTTGTGATTGGATATAACTATTAGTATTCGAAGGTAATTGAATAGCCAATAAAGGATTCACCACTATTGATAGGAGGAGATGATACCCATAGCCTCTTGTCAGGGTCATTACTCAGGAATCTCTGGCTAGAGTAGATGTGTCATGAAGAGAGTCTTCAATGACATAAAGAGTAATAAGATCTCCAAGACGAGAACTAATATCACTTGGACTAGATGTGACGTAGTTAATCTAGTAAGAATTGACACGTGACCTATGCTCCGAACCAATTGAGGTATAAAATGGTAAAAGGATAAATTGCACGGTAATTGCCTATAGAAAGGTTTATAAGTCGAATAATTGACTATTAAAGAGTTCGTATGTCAATCCACTTACTTTCAGGTAAATTGGCATCATGAAACTATTAATAAATTGCTCGGATTAAAAGATAATTCAAGAGGCTAAAACTTAGGAACCTAAAGGGTCACACGCTTAGGAGATTAAGGGAATGTTTCGAAATAATATCACGATATAATGGTGGTAAGAAATGTTAAAAAGGAATAGACGAAGCAAATGTTATGTGGCCAAGGTGGAGTCACGATCGTGACCAGCTAAGTCACAATCGTGACCCACTAATTCCAACAACATATATAAGTGATTTCTCATCACTTAAACATAGATATAAATAACTAGGGAGTCCAGAAACGTTTTGGACATTTAGAGGGAGTTAGAGGGAGAATTTCTTTGCATGTCAAGCAAAGATTGCTTGATGTTTATTGTATGTGATATAATTCTTTTCTATCCTTCCCATTGAACATCTTACTTATGTTTCCATCTTGTTTAGTACTCAAACCTTCGCTACACACTTTATTTCTTCATCTCTGCATGTTCTTCACTGGCTGTTGAAGGTGTTTGGTGTTTGCTATAACCCAAACAAAGAAGAGATTCAAGAAAGGAGGAGCATTTGTAAGGTACATATGCTGTAATTTCATGTTTTTAAATACTGCTTATATATGCAAATGGATTTCGGGTTTATGGGGATATCCTGGGAGTTGGAATTTTGATTCTGACACTTTCGCTGCTTTGCCATGTACGTGATGCATGATTCCGAGCCTCTCCAACATAAATTATATGAATGAGTCCCACATTTTTTAATAATAATTTGGTTCAAAAATTTGAATTTAAGTTTATGGGTCCTACAATGTCATGTCAAATCCACGTGGTATCGTGGGACACCCATTTAAACATTAAGATATTATAAATATGTGTTAGGCGCTAACTTGGCATAAAATTGATGGCATCACATTGTCATCAATTTTTCTATTAATTTAGGGTTAAATTTTAACATTTTCCAAATGTTAGGGTTTAATTTGTGCTCTCTGAAATGTTAGAATTAAATTTGTCAGAAGATTTAAATATTGAAGTTAAAAATGACCGTTTTGCATACCATCAATCTCTTTTGCATAGCATTTGCCAAATGTCTCAATACCAATACATCATCGTTTTAGTCCTTAACCCTGATTCACAGGCCATCAAGAACCAAAAGTTGTCAACTAAAAAAAATATATGAAAAATTAGTGAATTTTATACATAATTATATCTTGACGCATATTAGTATTTGTAGAATAAAAGGAAAAATGAATAGACTAATATAAAAAAGAAAAATAAAATAAACTTTTATTTTTAAATAAGACCTTGCTCTTCATGTAAAATTAGTAGGTATATTTAATAAAAATTAATTATAATATTATAATATTGACATTGTATTTAATAATTAAAAATGATGTAATATTTAATTGATGAAATTTTAACAAAAATTTGAATTTTAATTTAGATAATTTTAAAATAAAAATTTTAAATGGTTTTAAATATTAAAAAAGTAAATCAAAATTTAATACAAACATTAAAGAATAAAATGAGCCTTCAGTCATAAATATAAAAAGAATGTATCATCATCATCATCGCTCAGTCTGAAATTCCGCAATAATACGGAGTCTGGAGAGGTCTGATAATATGCAGGCTTATCCCTACATAGTAGAGAGGTTGTTTCTAGTAGACCCACATGTAGATATGACAATAAAAGAATGATGCAGGTTAAAGAGTAAATAAGTAAAACTGGCATGTTAAAAGATTATGTAAATAAAATTAAAATAAATACATAAATAAAAACTAAAATATAACTAAAGAATATACCTGATATGTTAAAAAAGTAATAAATAATTAAAATAGAATAATAAAAACTTTAAAAAATCTTTATTATTAAAAAAGAATGTATATTTACAATATATACGAACTTTTTTTTGCAGAATTAAAAAATTAGATAGATTAAAGTTGAAGAACAATATTAGGAGATTAGTAGTAATCTCCTTAGTCTCCTACAATAAATCGACAACATATTACACAATACAAACAAACCAATTGGTGCTTATCCAAGGCAAGTCAATTGTAAAAGAAGTAAGACCCCTCGCATCTACACATCGAAGATGTTAGTGTATCCAAATTTGGGCTCTGAGGACAAAGAAACATTTCTTCGTTTATGCTGCTTGTTTAATCTCCTATTGTTGATATTTTGAATTTTTCTTTCTCTTCCGAGCTGATTTCCTTTTTACTGTTTTTGACTGCATACAAAAATCTCTTGAAATGTCGAAGATTTGGGTTACATATGATGGAAAATCACTATCCTCTGCTACTAAATCTGGACTACTTTTTAAAGAGGAACCTATTTTTTATTTTATATTATAGGAGCTAATATTTCTAGTCCCCTGACTTATCACACTGTAATCATTGGAGTTTTTCTTTGTTGGCTGTTTTTCATATTTTAGCCTATCTTTAGAAATCTCCTTTTGTTCATCAGCTGCTAATAGAGTCAAACATGTTAGCCTAATCTATCTGACAATACTCCGGTTATTATGAGATGAAGTAATGCACTTCATTTTGTGTAATTCATGAATAGTAAGTAATTTCAAAACTCTAACTATGTAGAATTGAAAAAAAGAATTGATTTATTTGATGTATATGAGAAGAGTGTAGTTGAAAATTGACGAAGCCGGAGTTTTTTGGTTGAGCGTCCATTTGCGCTACCAAAAAGCTTTCCATTCCAACTTCGATTGGACTGTAAAGAATAAAAGCTTATTTCTCTTGGAAGATAAAGACATGAAAAGCATCGTTTTCAAAGAAGGATGGGGACAAACCCACCGTAATTGCTAGAGAACTAAAAGCCCAGTTGGCTTTTTCTATCGATTTGCATATTCATTACACCTTTTTAGCTATTGTAAGTGACTTTCATGCCGTAGTTTTGACAGGGACTGAGCCCAAGTTAGCTGCTCATTCTTATCTAACAGTTGCCTCTAGGAGAAGGATACTTGGCAGAACAGATAGATGCCTACTTTATTTTATGTGTGTTTATTCATTTAATTTTTGTAAATACTCATTAGACACAAAATAATTATAAGAACAAGTGATCTAGACTTTGTACAGATAACCTCAACCTTATACTTGCCAATTGATATTAAATGCCAGTCAACAAATAAGTACGCATGGCTACGTTTCAATCTAAGTTGTTTATTTTCTTCTATTCAACAAAATTAATTTATAATTAAAATTCTAATTGTTGAATATATATTTAAATTAAATCTGTTATTTATATAATTTATAGATCATTATGATTGTAGTTTTATTTGATTTTAATTTTTATTAATATCATTGCTTGAGACATTTTGTGATTTCATAAAAAATTTAAGAATGGAAATAATTCTAGACGTTAGATGCTGGGACTTATTATCTAAGAACGCGTTTTAAGTGTAAAATGGACCGGAATTTGGAAAATTTTGACATCGAAAACAAAAGGAGTTTGACTTTCTAAGTAGAATAATTGGTACTAAAAAAGGTTGAAAAGAATGCATAATTTAACACAGTGCCAGTGCCACAAAAACCATCGGCTCTGAACACGTGCTCAAGCCCCTAGCCTGTTCGAAACCCAAAGTACCGAAACCTTCGTTTAGCTAAACGACAAAAGATCCAAGTGGCACGGTAAATCCTCCGCCTTGTAATAAATGACGTGGACAACAAGTCTACATTTAATGCACTCAATATATTGTTAATTATATATTGCTTTAATCCTTCTGATGAACACTGAACGAAGCTCACTTAATCCTTGTATTAATTAATGTATTGTCTCTTTCTTTCCCTTTTATCTTTCTCTTGTCTGAAAAGTAGGACTAAAGACCAAAGACTTAGCCTTCTCTCTCTAAAAGCGTTTACCCCAAGTCTCTGGTTCTTTGTCTCTGTTTTGCTCTGTGCATCTGTGTTTCTTTTCCGATTTTACAACACTGGGCATTTCTGGTTTCTGAGCGTTGACCCAGGAACAGTGCAGAATCTGGATTTTTTATGGGTTTTTGGAGGGTTGGAATTGAGTCGCTGGTGATCGGATTTCTGACGGTGTTTGTGTCGAAAGCTGAAAATTAAGTGGTCGGGTGATACTTGTGTTGCATAACAGTCTTTGGGTTTAATCATTGAGTTCTTTGGTTAATGTGAGATGTTGTCAGAGGCTGTCATGAAAGCTGGTAGTTGCGTTTAAACGAGGAAATAGAAAAAGTTGGATTGACTGGTAGGTGCGAGTGGTGTGTGCGAGAGACAGAGCTGAAACGAAGCCCTAGAAGAAAAGGTGAAAGTTTGTCTCTTAAAGAGGTTCGTTGAAACTTCCAAGTGAATGTTTCGGATTTTTTCACTTTTGTTTGTCCAGTAGCTTGATCTAAAAATAATCCATCCTTTTAGTTAATTTGCTTCATTTGTCTACTAGTCCTCTAGTCATGCCGGTCGATTTAGATAACTCCTCGACTGCCTCCGGCGAAGCTAGTGTTTCATCCTCCGGCAACCAGCCACCGCGTCCTACATCCACAACAACAGCGAAGAAAAAGCGAAACCTCCCTGGAACCCCAGGTAATGAAATCATTAACTTGAGTTTTGAACTTGTCGAATTCAATATTAATTGTAAAGTTACATAGTGACTACGATTAAAATGTTTTCTTGCAGATCCAGACGCAGAGGTGATTGCTCTGTCTCCAAAGACTTTATTGGCTACCAACCGATTCGTGTGTGAAATTTGCAATAAAGGGTTTCAAAGGGACCAGAACTTGCAGCTTCATCGACGAGGCCATAATCTTCCATGGAAGCTCAGGCAAAGATCGAGCAAAGAAGTGAAGAAAAAAGTTTACGTGTGTCCTGAGCCGACTTGTGTTCACCATGATCCATCAAGAGCACTTGGTGATCTTACCGGAATAAAGAAGCATTTTTGCAGGAAACACGGAGAGAAGAAGTGGAAATGCGACAAGTGTTCGAAAAAGTACGCGGTACAGTCGGATTGGAAAGCTCACTTGAAGATTTGTGGCACGAGAGAGTACAAATGCGATTGCGGGGCTCTGTTTTCGAGGTTTTTTGACATCAAAGTTCTGATCTTTGAGTTTTATTTTTTTTCCCCCTCTTTGGTAGTTTGGTTTTTGAAGAGTTACTGGATTTTCTTTGTGGTATGCTTTTGAAGGAGGGATAGCTTTATCACGCACAGAGCTTTCTGCGATGCTTTAGCCGAGGAGAGCGCCAGAGCTCAGACTCAGACTCCGAATCCGCCTGTGGTGAATAAGAATCAAGAAACGGACCCTATACCCCAGGTTGATTCATCCCTTCAGCCGGCGTCAGCTCCGGTAGCTACATCTGAATCGCCTTCACTAGCTCAATCGCAGCCAGCTGCTGTAATTTCATCGTCGGTTTCGCCAATTCAAAGTCCCGGTACGGTGATGCAAATTTGGAAATTTTTTAATTTTGTCGGTTGTGGTTTTGTCTTAAACTCTTAATCAACACGAAATCTTGGTTTGGTCTCTCTGTTTCTTAACATCTTGGAGTCTAGTAGTTTTGTCTGTTACCTACTTTGTTGTTATTACGATGAATTAAACACTTTTAGCTCTGAAGAACTAACTGGACAATTGACGCAAGACTTTCTTGTCCAAACTGTGGAATTTAATTTGCGCAAAGTTGAACGATTAGACAATCCGAAGAGATTCAAAAGGTATAGAGAAAGAAAAAGAGCGATGGTTTTAGCTGGATAAAGGAAATCATTATTGACTCTGCTTTTTAATTTAAAGGCTTTTTAATGGTAAGAACCGACTTTTGAGGACTTTTTTGCTGAACTTTATGGCTTTTTTTGTTTCTAACTTTTGGTTAGAGCTGCCGGAAAATCAAAGTCCGATCATAGATGAAGTGCCAGCAATGGTGGCAACAACAGCAGCAGCAGCAATGGGGTGTAGCAGTAGTACTAGCTCAAGCAGCAATGGTAGCGCCAGCAGTAGTATGTTTGCTAGTCTATTTGCTTCATCAACTGCATCAGGAAGCTTGCAGCCTCCTCAAGCTTCTGCATTCTCTAACCTAATGCAATCCATGGCACCACTTGAGCGGGTGATTGACATATTTCCATCCTCCTCTTCTGAACCCATATCGCTCTGTCTTTCAACCAATCATGAATCGTCATTGTTTGGTGCTGCTGGGCAAGAGCGTAGGGCATATGCACCATCACCACAGCCAGCTATGTCTGCAACTGCATTGCTGCAGAAAGCTGCTCAAATGGGTGCTGCAGCAACAAATGCATCTTTGCTTCGTGGGTTAGGGCTTGTATCATCATCTTCATCATTATCATCATCAGCATCTGCGCATCAAGACAATATGCAATGGGGTCAGAGGCAAGTAGAGCCTGACAGTGCCTCAGTTCCTGCTGGCATTGGACTTGGCTTACCTTGTGATGGAGATTCTGGGTTGAAGGAATTGATGATGGGAACTCCCACGGTGTTTGATCCCAAGCATACAACTCTTGATTTCCTTGGATTGGGAATGGCTGCTGGCGGTAGTCCTAACGGTGGCCTATCAGCTTTGATGACCTCCATTGGTGGAGGTCTTGATATGGCCGCAGCAGCGGCTTCTTTTAGAGGTGGAGAATTCACTGGAAAAGACTTGGGAAGAAGTTCATGAGATTCTGCATCTCTATTTTACCTTGGATATTAAAGTTGTATATTGTATCTGCTATCTATTTGGACAATCAGTTTTTCTAGAATACACAAGAAGGCAAAGAAATAGATATTAGAAAGCAACCATGAAAGCCATTTTTAGCAGTTGGGTTTTTTTTGAAAATATTCGGCTGCAAAGTGCAAAGACGATGCAGATTTGTGATAAAAACTGAAGTTGATAGACCCGTTTCTTCATTGTACCTGTACCGAGAACTTGAGGTGCTATGCATCCACTAAATGTTACAAGTTCGCTCAACGGGTGGGGCAAGATTTGAAAAGTCTTTGCATGCAAGTTTTATTTTTCTTGAGACATCCTAACAGCTTCCTTTCCCGCATAAGGGACAAGCAGCTATAACGATGAACCATGATAATCCGTGGCTACGGGATGGGAATCAGATGTAATCAATTAGGCCAATCTTGTGACCAGCTTGTATCAAAGTTTTGCTTCCTGTAACCTGTCAAATTATGTATTATATTTGTTCTCCACTTAAAGTTTTCTTTATTCAGGTTTAGGTGAATGACATAAGATTGGTTGATGATTGGACCTTTTGTTAGTTGTTACTACCAAATAAAGATATTATACTCGGGTAAATTTGGCATGAGCACCGTAGCTACATGTTGCGTGTTATATTAAATTCTCTCTTTTTTTAACATTGAGTAGGTGCTTCTGGATTCACTATTACCCTCCTAAGTTTTCTCACTGCTTTTCTTTGTACAAGGAAAGTTAATCCGTTTGCTTTCAAAATGTTTTAGTAATGTTCCAGTTTCCTCGTCATGAGAGACAAGTCGAAAGTAATGGAGATACAAAATATAGACCTTGTTTGCTGGACCAGGAGGACTAATTCAATGACCTTGTAGGTTGGAGTTCGTACCTAGTGAAAACTTTCTTTAACACCAAGAAAGCCGCGGAAGAATTAAAATAAGTGGAATAGGTCATCGAAGTCCAACCTCTGGTTGTCTTGACTTCTTGTCGTTTATCAATTCCTGTATACATTGTCTACAAGAAAAAGCATCGTGTTTGCGTTTGTCCTTACTTGTTATTTTGTTCTGATCCACGTTTCCCTGCACTGTTTTGTTGAAATCTAATGCATGAACCAAAGTACTTTGTACTCGACTATGATTTGCAAGAAAAAACGTAGTGTTTGCGTTTGTCCTTACTTGTTATTTTATTGTGATCCACGTTTCCCTGCCCTGTTTCGACTATGATTTGCTACAGGTTATAATAATGTCAGGCGTACATGTGATGCAATGTTCGGAATAGACTCATTTGCTACTTATCCAGTGGGGAGTAGCTTCCTGCCAGTAAGTGCGATCGTCTGGCGTCCCGGAATCTAAAAATGTCTGTCTTTTTAATATTTTACAATGTTAAAAATGTTTAACATTATTATTAAACTTTTACGAAGCTACTTTCATTAATGAACTATAAGTGGCACAGTTAAACAGAGATCTCGAATCCAAGGCAAGATCAAGATACCGCTTGATTGATAGTATTTTCAATCCAATTCATTTTGGAATATCATTATCAAAATAGAATAGTCAATATACCCTGGTTCTAAAGTTGTAATTTCTTCATATTTCCCTTTTGAAAGCATTATAAAACACAGATTATTACATGATTAATTGTTAAATTTATAAAATATTTTATATGTTTGATTAAATATGATTTTAATAATGAATTATACTACAATAATTAATATAAATTAAGTAAAAAGATTATTTTCTAATATTATATAATATTTCTAAAATAATTTGAATAATTAATAATAATAATAATTTATTATATTTTCGACTCTAAGGTTGTATCCCAGTAAGGATAATTTCGAATCCAACTCTTGCCTTTCACCGTAAAAAACTAGGCTAAAAGTCCAAATTGGGCTTAACTTTTTTGATTTTGATTATTTTGAGACTTAAACTTGAAACCAACTCAATGAAGTGCTAAAATTTCAGGAGTCTGCTCAATTTAAGCCTTTTTTGGACAAAAATTAGGACGTGTTTAAACTCACCATTACATGTAACAATGTGGCACCATTACCCTTTAAAAAAATGTCACATATAAAAGAGTAAAATGTTTTAAGTTTTAACCTAAAATTTTGTAAATTTTCGTAATTCTGTAAATTTCATAAGGTAAAAAAAAGAAACAAAAAAATTACAGAAAACCCTAAAATCTCATCGTCACTCCCCTCTCTAACGCATCTTCACTGTCGGCCATTCTGTTTCAGTCTTCGTGCAAGGGTTGTCTTGCTTGATTTACGCATCTTCACCAAGGGTTGCCCTCACTAGATCTGTGCTTTATCGTTTGATGAAGGGGTTGTATTGGTTGGTTGACGCATCTTCACTGTCCTCCGATCTGCTCTCCAGTCTTCATTGAAGGGGTTACCTTGCCTGGTTTATGCATCATCTCTTGAAACAAAGATAAGTCCTAGAATTAAGTATTAGCCATTAGACTTGATAGCGGTAAACATTTGATTTTGAGGGGTCTGAGGTTAGAGAAGTCTGAGGTTAGAGTGGTAAAAAGAAGTCTGAGGTTAGTGTAGTCTGAGGAAGATAGTATGAATGAGATGGGTAGAAGCAAATTGGTGTTAGTTTCATCTTCTACCGAAGATGATCAGTTGCAGAATGGGTAGCTACTAGGACCAACTGGTTTTCTATTGTGCTCCGATTAGCAGAAAAATTCATCTTTCATACCAAACATAATATAATAGAAAACCAGTTGGTCCTACAAAATCTTAATTTGATGCTTTTAATTCTGTTGCCCTCCTACATTCTTTTTACTTTACTAGTGGGAGCATTTGTCGTATGATTGTGTATTTTTTTAATTGCAACTAATGTATTGTTTGCAATACTCTGACTATCATTGATGATAATATAAAGTTCTGATTTTGTTATTCTAGTAGTAACTTAAATCTAAAGTTGATGTAACAACTGAATTGAATAAGGATTGCATTTAATATAGATATTATTTAAACATTAAGGCATAATAGACCATTAGGTAGGTATATAGGCTAGAAACCAGTGATATAGCTCCCATGAGGCTTATAGTTGAAAAATTCCACGAGCCTAGGAGCCACACCAAGAACATGTTTCTCGATTCACAGGTGTAACCAATGCCATGTACCTTAATTAATAGAACTTAGGGGGTGCTTACTTAAGAGGTATGAGAATAAATTAATGGGAATGGAATGAATGGTAAAGGTTAGTTGGTTATTATGATTGATTGAATAGTTTTTTCATACCCAAGTTTTGGGTAATGGTCTATACCCTCCATATATGGGAGGAATGAGTTTGATTCCTACCAACACTAATATTTTTTTTAATTTTTTAATTAAATATAATTAAAATATAATTTATTAAAATATAATTAAAATGTAATTAATTAAAATATATTTAATTAAAATATAAAATATAATTAATT
>JAOTJB010000210.1:7467546-7479622 GCA_027123815.1 Erythroxylum minutifolium | reverse complement strand
ATTCTCGATCCCTCGATCCCTCCCTATTCTTCTTCTTTGGTTTGAGAATGTGCTCATTTGATACTTGGAATTATTATTCACAATTCTTTTCTCCGTATTTGCAGCATATGGATCCTTTAGCCTTGTAGAAGTCTTTACAGACAAACTGCTTTCTTGTTACAGTTCTAAATTGTTGCTCTTTAAGTCTCTAAGCTTTATACCAACCCATTTAGTTGCAAAGGACAGAATTTTGATGTTTGTAACATAGAATTACAGAGATACTGCATAGGCTCCAAAATGGATGGGTGTTCACGTTGATAAGTTTATATGTTTTCTATATCTATTGATTATTTTATAGTGTTGTTCCTTGATATTATTTTGTTTTGTACAGGTTTCCCATGTATTATCACGCGAAGTTTGCATTTCTTGTATGGCTCCAACTTCCAACTGTTGAGGTAAATGCTTAGCATGCTGAGCTGTTTCTCTGACTGAACATTCTTACTCTATCCCTCTTCAGTTCCATTTTCTTTCTCTTGTTTTTGGTTTCATTTATTTCAAGCTTGTGTGCTGGTCCATGGAACTTCAGAAGTTTTACTGTGTATCCACCTACTTACTAAAAACATCCTGATATTTGTTTCTTTAGATTTTGTTGGATGCATGTTCTTCTATTTTTATTGCAGAATTATAGAAGTCAATGCGTGATGAGAATCCTGTGATGTGTCGTTAGGCCAATTCGACATAATTAATCATTATTAGTATCTTTGCCTTCCAATTACCTCCTGTGCTGAAGCTTGAAATCTCAATCTTGATGTGGGCATGTTATAGTTTGTCTTCATTATCTTGGTTATGCACTGCAACTCACTTGTTCAGTTAATTCGCAAAGAAATTGATTCCACCAGGGTTCAAAGCAATTATACAAGAACCACCTGCGTCCATTTCTCTTGAAGCATCAAGCTAGAGTTGATATACTTGTTGGATTTGCATATGGTGAAATGGTATGTCCTCAATATTTTCTTTTGCAGGATATTATTATCTGAATATTCAAATTTCTTGATTGTGAATGCCATAGAATTGCCCTTTTTTATATTAACATCAGTGCATTAGGTCATTTGTTGGGCTCCGGCTGTATGTTTCTGTATGTGTTCTCTTTCCCACTTTTTACATGTATGGAAATATGAAAGATGACTTGGTTTCTCAAACTTACAGGTTAGACTTGTCAGTAGGCACCAAGCTGAGATTGACTATGCTAAGACATTATTCTTGAACATCTTGGGGTCAGGTTAGAATTATATTTTCTTTGTCGGTTGTTACTAACAGGGCCTTGTATTAGCTTATTGAGTGGTGGACAGAATGCTTCAAACTTCTATTCAGCAAGTCCTATTTGACCTTATAATTTCCAACTCAATTTTCTGTTGTACCAGCCGATGGAATGCCAAAGGGCCAGGCAAATGAAGCAGAAGGGCATCCCCAAATAGAAGGCAACTCACAAACAATTACAACAAACTCAGATACCGAGTCCATCCACGACGGTTGACGGTTAATGCTTTTCCTTCTTTTTCTAATTCGTCTGCATCACTTCATCTCCTTGTGTCTATACGTTAAGTAGGTAACTGTAATTAGATTTCTATTAACTGGAGAGAACTTATAGTTTGCCCACATTTTCTAGCTTGCCTATGAGTTATCGTACATATGTAATTTACTGTCAATCGAGACTTTGGATCAATGTCAACCTTTTCTTGAGATTTGAACGTTTTATCATCAATGGTCATCTGTGTATAATTGGCAAATCAAACTGTTCCTTTTGCTTTGTTTCCTGAAGATATGATACCCGTTCATCGTGCAATATGCCTTAAAAGTCCCACACAGTACGGCCATTTTTGCCCTTAAAGACACCGCTTGCCAGGGAACTCCAGGGTTATGGCTTTATCTTTGGAGATTTTTAGTAATTTTCCACTTTTGCTCACTGACACCACGATTAAAAGATGTAAAGAAGTCGAGTAGTTTCGTTCCAATTTGGATCAAACATACAAATAATAAATTCCCACTCGGGAGAAAAAATGAAAAGCTATACCTTTTTTCTTTAGTTAAAATCAAATTGACAAGTAAGATAGCAATTGGCATAGAGTCATTGACATTTCTAATTTAGTTAATTACTTTGGGTAAATTTCACAGGTAAACTATGGGTTAATAGCGTCGATCAGTATGTGAAAATGGCCATTGCTAGACCAAAGTTTAGTCACGATCTACCGAGATCCCCAGATGTATTTTCCAAGTTTTTGCGCCTCATGTTGCTTCAACTGTTTGCTTCACTACCATGGGATTGAAGGGCTGAGGAAGAGTTATTCTGTTCAAGGTTAGCTACAGCATCTGGCCCATATAATCGACTCAATTCTTCCTGTTTCATATGAAGCAAACCGAATTTGCTAGTTAGTTGCTTTATTTGCTCTAATAATAGGTAAAAACTTCAAATCACATTTTGTTATCAGCAATAGGGGATCACAAATCAAGACAGAAAAAACTTTAGTAAACCTTAATTGAATCATTCTCGGATCTAAGTTTCTCGCATTCGTTAGAGAGCCTTTGCAATTCATCTCGAAGATAACGATTGTCATTGGACAAATTCTCCACCCTGGCTTGCAGCTCTTCACACTCCGCCTAGCAAGGATAATCCAAAAATTGCATAAAACTTGCCTACTCTCTTTCCCATAGAGAAAGAAAACATATAATATAAACTCAAAACATAGTCACTTGACAACACATTTACCTATTATTGAGGGTAAAGAGTGGCTAGTGAAAAAACAAAACTGTAAACAGCCAAAAGGTACCTGCTTACGCAATCTTGACCTTCTGGCAGACTCCCTATTGGATTGCTTTCTCTTCTGTCTTTTCAGTTCACGCTCATCCTGTCAGAAAGCATAATTAAATTCAGTGGAAAGAAACATAATTGTATTTATGGATCAGATTTCCATTATTAACCAATGGAGGAATGCAGCCCGAGATACAAGGCATGAAAACTAATAACCTTCTAGGGGAACAGATGTTGAAGCTGAAAAAGAAACATTTGGCAGAATATACTGAACAAAGTATAAAGTGATGAAGATCAAACTTAGCATTATAGAGAGAGATGTTTGATCATATTATATAGACCGGTTTGTTTTTCATCTTAATATTACTGTTGCATTTTCAGCAAGTCCAAGACTCATACTTGTATCGACTGTTCAGGCATCCCTGTGGGAAATGCAGAGGAGGCACCAGGTGGATTTGATCCCATTGTTGCACCTCCAGCTGCACCAGTTGCAGGAGATGGGTTCCATAAGTCCATCCCAATATTAAGATTAGTCGCAGGCACAGGCACCATACCCTTACCAGGCACTGAAGCTTGAATATTCGCTCCAGTAGTGCTATTTTGTGCGTTGGCTGAAGATGAAATCGAGTGTTAACTAAGGACTATTTGTCTCACACGGAAGAAAGATTTAACAGGGATTGAGACTAAAATTTACCATCTGCAAGCATCTGGCCGAAGCTTCGCTTCTTGCTTCCAACAAATTCCTAAAACAATTAAGTCAATATTAAGTCACAGAACAGAATAAAAAGCAAATGCTTGATACACTAATTAATACCTGAGATAAAAAGCAAATGCTTGATACACTAATTAATACCTGTTGGTTAGTATTCTCATCACTTCCATCTGATGAGCCATCACTACCGCTCTCAGCACTGTTAGCAGGTACATATCAAATCAGAAAAATTGCAACCGATTTAGAAATGTACCAAAATCACGGTAAGATACTGATTTACTGAATGTTTAGAAACGTAAGTTCAACAATAAACCAGGATAAACTGACCTTTGAGAAGCACCATCATTTCCTGAACCAGAAGCTGCCTTGCCACTCTCCCCTGCCTTGCCTCCCGAAGTTCCTTTGGATTTTTTGGCTGAAGCCCACTCTTTTCCATTCAGTCCCTTGCCTTCCACCTCTGTACCAGCCTGAGTTGGATTTGGAGTCTATAGAAAGTCACGGAGTAATCAATTTGGTGAACAAAGAAAATCTAACAGGATCAATTTAAGAAGGAAACTATAATCAGGATGAAAATAAATGAGAATATTATGTATGTTATTTACCATGGCCATATTAGGATGAGCATATACCCCTGCAGGATATAAAGCTGGATATGGAACAGGGGTTCCATAAGGAGGGATCAATGGATGCTGAGTATTGCACAATAGAAAAACAAATGAGAAACTCCTCATTATAAGCTAATGGAGCCAAGTGCACGCATCCCAGAACATTACCAAGAAAATTATTACCTGGCTTCCCCAAAGATAGGGAGGTGGAGTGGGAGAGGCAACAGTTGAGGCAAAAAAGGGTGGAGGAGTGCCAGCAGCGCCGTAGTATGCCTAAGAAACTAGCAATTATATGCATTTGCAAAATCTAGCTAGGAATTGATTGATTTAAAGATCTAAAGAAAGGAAAACCTGCACAGAGTTCCAATCAGGATATGAAGGTGTTGTTGGTATTTCCTGTAAATTTTGAGGAGAAGGATTAGTATACATCATGTGTCTGATTGTGCGGGTGAGTGGGTGTGTGGGTGTGAGGGGGAGAGAGAGAGATAGAGAACCTGAGTTGAGGATGCAGGTTTTGAAGGCTTAGTAGGTGTGCTCTCTTCCCCTCTCCCCATCCAAATCAGTTTAGTTATCCAACTCTTAACAGCTGTCAAATATTGAGTATCCTTACAATAATTACGAAGAACCTGCAAGTATCAAAGCAGATAAAGATTGATATCAGATATCACATGTTTGTCTGGTAAAAGCTCTGATGAATTATAGTCCTATTCACACAATGTCACCAATCACTTGGAAACACCCTGGCTTACTGAGCTAAATGTTTCACAGATAGTTTGTGGTTATCATTTAGCTCCTACTCTGCAACTTGTATTAATTACATAATCTTTCCCAAGGGTTCAATGGAAAACCTAAGATTTCATTAGAGAGCTTCAATACATACAGCACATTTTACATGACATCTTAGCCAAACAGAATTTAAAAGATGAACTAAACCATGTCAAAACTGATCTCTAAGAATAAAATTTCAAACAAGCACTTTTAGGATAAAATTGGCCAGATAAAGTTAAACATGCCATTTATTCAAAACTCTAACAATTATCATCTTCAACTTAAATCTCAAACAAGCAAAGACAAAATTGGCCAATCATTTTTTGAGAGAATTAAAAGCTGCAAACATCATCAGTTCACAAAAAGGCGGTTACTCTAGCCTGTTATGGTCACAACTTGAGAGAGTCCAGTACAGAAGGTAATGGAAGCCATTAAGTTGTCCCACGATAACATACCCCTTGCGACAGAAACATGTTATAGCGAAGCTTTAGAGTCAAGCAGTACATACTAAAAGACAAGAAATCCTAGTACTGCCATAATATATCCAGAATGACAACCTCTCCCACTAACTCTAACCTCAAATTATGTGGAGATGATTAAATCCAAAGCCCACACCACTTTGAGCGCAATCTGCCAAACCTATGAAACGGACGAACTTTGTCTCTACTTAGAGTAAAAGATGGTTAATACAGTTAACACACACAGCACTTCTCTGAACATTAATAAAAACACGATACATTATTCAAAACCCAGTTGGAAAAATATCCACAATTCCATCTTTGAAGCTAATTCTCAGCATACGCCTGTACGAACATAGCCTCAAAATTAACGACGTCAGGAGGAAAAATCAGAAAACTAAAGCAAGCATGTAAACGCCAATAATAAGACGAAAGATCGTACAAGAATTCCAAACTACAGCGCAAGAATTAGGCAATTCAAAAAGACACTGAAAGTTCAGAAACAAACAACAGTAAAAATAGCATGCTGATTGATTCCATCATGAAAGAAACTAACAGATCCCAACAAACACCCACAAGGACAGAGACTTTTAACAATCTACAAATAAGACGTAGTGAGAAGTTACCTGCTTTGATGGCGTGTCCAGAGAGAGAAGGAGAGAGGCTCGTAAGTGAGGTGGAAGTCCAGGTGGGATATAGTTTTTAAAGTAACTCAAAAGTCCCGAGACAAAGAGGAAACTGTGGTTGTATTAGATGCTCCCTTGTTTTATGTTTTTTCTCCTTGTCTTATGAAAGAATCCGACGGCTGAGAATTTAAGACAGGGGAAAGGAAAATCCCAAAAGTGCCCTTAAGAATATGCGACTTCAAACAATCCTAAAAACCAAAAGCACAACCCCCACCTTGTACGGCCAGCCTCTGTCAACCGCCAACAGTAACAAACTCCTGGTTTAGAGAGAGAAAGAGAGGGTGGTTTCGGGTTTGATGATGTGGGTGTGTTTTGTGGTGGCTGACGCCAATGGTGAGTCAGGTTAGGGTTTCAGCTACGTCCAGCTGTCAGGATCTGATTGGATTGTTTATTTTCTCATACGACGGTCTTTAATGTATGACACCTATATGGATAAGCCTATAATAATTTGTTTGGAATAAATTATCAACCAAAGCAGCCTCAGCCTGCTGGCGCCGGATCTTTCATCTAGTCTGCCAACTTCAGAAGAGAATGGAAAATTTGCTCCCTCCCATTTGTGTTTCCAGAAATAGAAGGCGTTATCTTATATATTCTACCCAATAAAGCGAGATTCAATCTGGTATATTTGGATATGGAGTTTTTACTTTTGGTTATGACGAAGCCTCAAAGCCTATAACCGGAAGGTGCGGGCCTGATCCGATCTCAAAAACTCACAGTCCATCTGTGTTAGGCTTGAACACCATGATACCAATTCAATTTCCACCTATACTAATAAACACATAAAATACTTAAAATTAATATTTTAAAAATCAGTTTGAACATCAAGCTAATAAGAAAAAATGTTTAAGATTTAAAACTTCAATCTAGCGATGGCAATAAGCAGCCTACGGGTCTAAATTCAAGTGTTTTCAATGAGCCGATTCAGGCCAATTCGAGACCCAACTATTCTAAACAAAACATCATCGTTTGCAATATCGCCAAAAAAAAAACTAAATTCTCTGACAACGTTTAAAGCTTCATAAGCCATGTTTTCATCAACAATATTTGCACCAACATCTTCTAATGCATTTAAATAAAATATATATTAGTAATGTTTCTAAAAGTAATGCATTATACTTTTAATTTTAAAATATATTTAAAATAAGATATTAACTGGCCATCAATAGATGTTCTTAACTCATCCGTTATGTCAAATGCATTTTTTTAATGAAACACCTTTTCAAGTTCATTACAATCAAGATTAAGCAATGATTCTTCTTCTTCAATCCAAAAATTAGTATGGTTAATATAATTAATATCAACTGGATCATATATTCTCTTTTTAATGATCTCTCTAAATACAAATAAAGAAATTATAAGATTAATAATAAAAATTAAATTAATAAAAAATTAGGCTATTGAAAAATAAAATAAAATGAATAAAATCTATGTTATTTATCTGTAGACTATAAGTAACGTAATCAAGGTCTTTCAGTCTTTGATGTTCTAAACGATTTCATATTATTTGTATGAATACATTCAAAAATGCTCCAATTACATTCACATCCTGATGCTAAAGCTATTCGCTAAGTAATCTAATAACAAGTTTTCTCAATGTTAAAGTATTTTCACCAAATAATCTTCACCGCTCATCTGCATTTTAAATTAACACTTGTTTCTTTGTGACTAGAAGGTTATAGAATCGAGTTACGGAAACAGCCTCTTTGAAAAAACACAAAAAGAAGCCTACGTGCATTGATAACCCTCCCTGACCCTCTAAAGCGGAGAGCCTTGTGCACTAGGGTACGTTGAGTTTTTTTAGTTTAGTTATGAAAAAAATTAAAATATATATAGTATTAATAAGTAAAAGATAAACTAAAAGTATGAAAACCTACCAGGCTGTTTTTTTCATTATAAGTTATCTCTTTATATATAGTCCAGCAAAACTCATTAAAATTTTATGATACAATTTAATTTCATTTGTCACCTTTAATTTCTCTATATTAGTGAAAATACCTTTGTATTCAATCAATTCAAAAAGGCTGCTTATAATATCATTTGTATATGTGTCTCAACCATATACGCAATAAGAATTGAGAAAATAAGTTGTTAAGTAGATCCTTCGAGTAAATTGCCTATTCCATCGTTGGTCAAGAAAATTTATATAAGACATACAATTTCTTATTTTCTTGAAAAAGTTTCATAATTATTTTGCAAACTCTATACATGTACTCTAAAGATGGCTTTTCAAATCAACAATCTTTAACAATCTTATAAATGGAGCTATAATCTTTACAATAATCAAATAGGCATCCTAAAATTTATTATCTAATATGTGCTTAATTGTTGATACATTTAACCCTTTACACTTAGTGATTACTGATATGAAAATGCTTAAGATATTCACTTTAATTCTTATATGATTTTAGGTACAATTCGGAGGCAAAAAAGCTAAAGTGAGTCAAAAGTAATATATTTGAGTCGTTTTATGAAGATTTATATTCACTTGTCTTTATAGAGCAAGAATGAGAAAGATTAGAAGAAGAGGAGACAAGTTAAAGCATAAAATGAAGAAGAAGACTGTAGGAGGGTTCATGGCCAAACAAGAAACTTGTCATAGTCGTAAGCATCACTCACGACTGTGACATGTTTTACATGGGCGTGAGACACCTCTCACGCCCATGCAAAGGTGTCACCACCGTGAGTGGTTATGCATAGGTGTGGCAACCTATGTCACACCCTTGAGACACTGACAGCTCACCCAAATATGTTTTTAATATAAAAGCATCGTTTGACGGTAGAAAGAGAATGAAAGGTTTAAGAAATATTTTGGGGTTTTCGGAGACGATGAGAAGGGTGACAAAGGAGATACCTTAGAGACCCATAGAGGGCTCGACATCCCGACACCAGTTCGGAGGTGGCATCAATGTTGACAAACCCAGTTAAGCATATTCTTCATTATATTTGTTGTTTTTATTCTCTTTATGGATTGATTATGTTATCTTGTGTTTAGTGAAATGGGTATTGTATAAGAATGTTGATTGTTTTCATCTATGAACCTATTGCTATAATCGAATACAATATGTAATCGTTGTTTTTCCGATTCAATTGTGGCAACTAATGGTTCTGAATCATTAGTGATATCATAACCTAAATAATCTGAGCTTGTGAGATTATTACTTAGATTGGTCTTTTTTTCATTCATAAAGTGACTGTCCGATTAAATTTAGAGAGCGTCTTCTAGGTTATTCGATAGCTAAGGTTAGTTAATGAGCTCTTCTTAATTAACTATGACCTAAGGAAAAACTAGGATTAACAGAGCTTGTTGTTAATCTACAACCAATAGTTCAAAGAGAAGTGTGAAGATAACAATTCAATGAAATATGTTTAATTGACTGTAGGCCGAGATAGAATCAAAGAATCGAGTCCCTAACGAATTCATCACTTTCATCATTTTTCAATGTTTTCTTTAATTTTTTTTCATTAGCTTAGTTTCATTTTTGTTTTCTTATTTCAAACCAAAAAAAACCTCCCGTAATCTAAACAACAAGTATTTTCATTACAAAAGCTAACTGAACAGTCTTTGTAGGATCGACATAGACTCACCACTACTACAGCAATAGGTCTATTTTATTTTGTGTAGTGTTACGACGCGCTACATCATTATTTAAAATAATATCATAAACTTATTTTCCTTTTGCACTCTTTGATAACTTATGACTTAAAAAATGATTATTTATCACAAAATTTTGAAGTACTTTATTATGATCATAAATGCTTCTTCAAGTAATAAATGTAGTTGCAAATCTAGTAGCAATAAGACTCAAAATCTCATTCTTCTTGCTTTCTTTGCCGAGACAAAAATGTAATATGATTATACACAAACATTGTGGTCTTAGATACACATGAAGCAAGAATGTAAAGATGGTCCATACAACCAATATTTTTTAAATGAGATTTATATAATCAGCAATGCATAGAGATCAATAAATATGCTTATACTTTGATCTTAATATGTATCTAGCTAATACATAATTAGTTACATCATCTGTAACGAAATGCATAATTTTTTTGGCCTAACCTGCTTGATAATTTAAAATAATTTAGACAAAGCATGAGCACTTTTTACAATATCAGAAGCATTAATATACTTTATGAAAGTTATTCCAATATTACAATGACCTAAGAAATTAATCAAGGTTCTTTATCTTTAATCAATCCACTCATCCTTAATAATAGTGTATCATGTTGTTTCCTAACTCTTATATATATCCACATCAACTTATATTTTGTAAAAAATCTTTTTAAAAAGGCACACAAATCTCATAATAAGAAGGTTGCTTGACTTATCATTGTTTTACTATCTTTTACTTCTTAAAAATAAGGTGAATTTAAATCATTTAAAGGAATACATAAATCATAAAACCATCTAGTACATGCTCGGTTATATCACAAAATAGCATTCTTATAAACCAAAATACTTTTAAAACCAAATTGAGAACATGAGTAGTTTTTGGAGAAAAATATGAATATATATATGTCAATAATAGCTTTTTTTCATTTATCTAATACTTATTATGTTTCATCTTCTAAAAAAAACATTATGAGCCTTTTTATTTTCCTTTTTCTTTTTTACTTATTATTACAAATAATTTCCAATCATCTTATGTACATCAAATGATATTTTTTTTGCAAGAAACAATTTTACCTTTAACACTAGCAAGATGTTCTTTCATTCTATAAATTTCTCCCTTTTAAAACATTCTACTGGAATATATGCATAATTATATTGAATGTTTCCATATGAAGTTTGAGAAGAAGAATAATAATTCCATTTTAGATCAAACTTACCACGAGTAGAAGATGTTAAGTTCATTGAATGTTTTTCTAATGATTCAATATCCTCTATCATAATTTTAACATGAAAAAACATTTAAAAATAATTTTGTAAGTTTTGTACACATCTATATGATTTAGACATTCTAAGAAAGCAACAGGTGTTGGAAATACTTGTCCTACTGAAACTAAGTAGATAAGACTGAAAAGTCCACAAAATTAGTTCAAGAAAACAAGTATTTGTCAATAAAAGTAATAATTAAGAAGTTAAGAGTGCAATAGACGATAAATAGTATAAGAGGATCTAAGTTCAGATTTAAGATTTTTGCTAGTCGTATAACTATTAAATGGCTATGTCAGATTATAGTTAGTGTCAATTATATGAATATAGCAATTAAATATGATGTAAGAATACAAATATGACTCCCTTGACTTTGCACCACCAACACCATCACACTTTTTGCCATAAACAATTAATTTGAGAGGGAAAAGAAAAAAACATTGAGTGGTCAGCTCTTCAAATATGGGTCTTCCGCTAACTTTAAACTTATTGGCCTTAAAACAATCAAGTTTCCACTTACTTTAAATTGTTTTTCTTTCTTTGATATCACTAAAACACTATTTTCGAGTGTATATAATATCAAATTAGTTTGTAAAAGTAAGCATTAATGTAAAAATGGTAGTTTGAATGAATCTCACACCGGTAGAAATTAACGTCAAATAAGGATGAAGAGTTGAAGACTACAAATCGTTTTAGTTTAATCTACATAATCCCGAAGTTGATGTTGTTTTGCATTTTATCTTAATTACAACAATTCCATGCAGCTAACTAGCTAATGCCTCATCCTCAAACACGAGATGCTTATATATAAGATATATATTTAAGCACTAGATTGTGCTTAAAGATGCAACTATAAGAAGTTATACTTATTATACTCCCTAATTGAATTAATTAATTAACATAAGCAATAATTCAATTAATGGGAAATAGAAAAGCCAAGTATAATAAGATGTAATAGGCTAGATTCTACTATGGGAAGCTTTTTTATAAACACCAATTACAGACCATAAACTATTTTATTTTATTCTCCATAATGCCAGATTTGCTCATGCTCCTTTGCACTTCATCTTATTGTGTGCCTACTAAGAAAACTTTAAAGAAAATTTGAGTTTAGGTTAAGTATCAAGCTTATTATAATCCTTTTTATTTATTCTTATTAACTGAAATCTCAATTTAGTTAAATTTA
>JAOTJB010000210.1:7446817-7461291 GCA_027123815.1 Erythroxylum minutifolium | reverse complement strand
ATATTATAAATTCATTAAGGATATGTATTCATTAAACTATATACTTTAAAATTCATCCAACCAATACAATAATTAAAAAGCATAAAAGCAACTAATATAGTCTATATTAACTACCTTTGACATAAATTTCACACACAATTGGTATTTCATCCAAATTATTCTCCTAGCATCCCAATGCATAATTGATATTTAGTCATCTAAAAGAATAAATGATTCATAATTTTAAACAATCCACAAAACACAAAAATATTAAATTTTAAGGTATAGTAGGAAAATTATCTGGTGACACTAAAAAATTGGTGAAGAAAGTGTGAAAATAATAACTAGACCACACAAAATATGGATGGGCAAGGCTTAAAAGAGTGAAATCTCTCTAAAAGCCTAAGGAGAATATGAAAATTCAAAGAAAACTAATGGAAGATGCAATGAAAAATGAGGAGGGATAGATGGAAATGCTATAATAATGAATCAAAGAAGAAAGATGAAAATTAAAAGAAAGAAGACGAAAGTCTGAAAATAAAAATACCCATAATCCTTGTGTTGATGGAAGTCTAAAAAATGAAAATAAAAATACCCCTAACTCTTTCGTCTTTCGTATTTGTTAGTGTAAGATTTGGTTTTAATCACTTGCAAAAGAAAGAAAAAAATCATTGGCACAAGGAGTCAAAACAATAACATATATATAGAACAAACACATAAGAGGTTGAAATAGAATAGAAATGATAAAAAAGGAGACCAAACATATAAGATTTAATAAAAATAAAGAGTTATAGAAGAGATTGAAATTTAATTGGAGATAGAGAATCAAATAGAGATCCAAAATTGAATAAAACTAAAAAGTTTTGTTAAAGATAGAGGCTGAAACAAAGTGCTGGAGAAAATGATAAGATGAACTATGATTAGATGCTAGTTGCGGTTGAGCAAAACCTAGTTAGTTTATTACTTAACAAATTGATTTTTGTTTATAATCTTTATAAATACAAATCAAATCAAAAAGCTGATCGATTCATATTTTATTCGATTGAACCGATCAATCCAATTTGATTTCAAAATTATTGCTTAAAATTTATATAGAAACAGAAAGAACAAATGATTTAGTGTGGGAACTAGGAACTACTTGTCGGGGCTTGGTCAAACCCAATATTGTTGGAAAGTCTTTGCCACGATTACAATGTTCCATGTTCGTAATATTCACTTAAATTAGAAAGACATTTGGACATTCATTTTCTCCTCTCCATGGATTGACATGTGAAGCAGCTTTTTTCTTTACAACCTCCATGTCTTCTATCTTCTGTCCATGGAAAGCCAATTGTGTTTTTGTTATTCTTTTTTGGCTTTTGTTAGGCTTTGTCTTTGTGCCTGTTGGTGCCCAAGTTCCGACCTCGCAGCTCTCCCAATTAAGGTAAAGGAATATCAATAAAATCTTGGAAGATTATCCAATTTGCTCCTTTCTCACATTCGATATACTTTCCTTTATTTTAGGTAGTTAACAATTTCTTTTTTTTTTCAAAAAGTTGTAACTTCTTAAATACAACTTATACTATGATCAACTTACTTAAGTTATAGTTTTCGCCTAATACCACTTGGACTTCAAAAAGAAATAAAGTTGTTCCTATTTGATAACATAGCTTATGCATGTTTTCTTGATGCTTCCTGTTTATTGCCTAGTTTTGTTAAGCGTAACAAAATTTACTAGCTAAAAACATAGTTATTTTTAACTAATGACACGTCCAATTTCTAACACACCCCATATCGCTAAATAGAGAAAATTTACATGAGATTGGCAACTAGCTATCTACATACCCTACATTAAGTTTTCAATTACACATACAGATTAACCCATTCCAGACCTTGAACATAACTGCTTTCAGGCCATCCCAGACCTTCCATCCCAAACTCCATAAAAAATGGTGGCTCAATGGCTTCCATTGAGAGTGTTGAACTTGGACTATTAGTCGGACCTCCTTCTGTTCGTTCTGAAAGCTGTTGGATTTGTTTCTCTCTTTCAGACAATTGCTCTTTCAGCTTCAAAACCTGAGAGTCCAAATTTTGCCATGAGAATAATAGAAAATCTAAAAAGAAGCTTAATTATGTTGTACTTAGGCCCAAAAAAGAGCCCCTGCAACATCGTATGAGTTGGAGCAGGATATTTGTTGCTTGAAACTAAGGTTTAGCAGATATTTTTGTTTTTTCATTTTCAACTGAATTTCCCAGGTGGCAGTGTTCTGTTCCTAGTCAAACACGATTATTTGTCCTTTTTAGTTCTGCTTCCTCAAAGTCTTATCGATCCATGCTTTTACTTCAAAGTCTAAAACTCATGCACATACAAAAAGATGGTGGGTCTTATAATCATTATTAAAACTCGGAAAAGACATATTAGCTTTTTTATTTTCTTTTTGAGTTTTGTTTAGGGAACATAATGAAGTAGATGGTCATAAATTGCGGAATTAAGCGGCACTATAATATTTCTTTATAGAAATAAGAAGTGTACATGTGGCACAGAACAGAATTATCACTTCTTGTTTGGCTCCTCAGAAACAAAAGAAAAATTGTCAGAACGAAAATAACTCTCTAAATCCTTGGTTGTTTTGCTGTTTAGAATCTGAAAACAAGCCAGATGGAGAAAAAAGTATTGCAACGAAACACTCTGTAAAAGAGAAAGCCTGAGGTTTTGAGGACTAAAAACTTAAAAAACCAGAGCTAAGAGGAGCTTGAAGATACCAACCTCAGATTCAAGACGACATTTTTCAACGACAATATGTTCATGGGCAGACTTCAATTTAGTATACTCTTCCTCTAGCTTCTTGTTCTTCCAACGAGCCCTTCGGTTTTGGAACCACACTGCGACTTGACGAGGATCGAGTCCGAGCTCAGACGCCAGCTTGTCCTTTCTCTCAGACTCTAGTTTATGTTCACTGCCAAAATTCATCTCGAGAAGGTTCAGTTGCTCTGCAGTGAGCTTTCTCTTCTTCATCCCGGAAATTCCATCATCACTACCTTTATTCTTCTTTCGTCGCCGTCGAGGCTTAGATTCACCTGTATCAGCCAAAGTTGAAGGTTAACGACATGGATTAACATGCAAAGAGTAAGCAAGTGAAGTGTAGCTAGCTGACCCTGTTGTGGAACCATTTTAGTGTAAAATCCAGGGTACATCTGTGATATGAGTACCATATGATCATCAGCTTCGCAACTCATCTTAAATTTGCCCCACTTTTTCTTTCTGTCTTTGTGCTGCAATCAGACGAGTGTTGTTATATTCTTGTTACAAGGGCTGAGAGTGCTCAAGAGGAAACACGCGGCTGATTTATATAAGGGGTTGAGTAAGAGTCGAGGACTCTTTTGTGTTACTGTGACTTTTTTTTCACTGACGTAAGGACTTCATATTTGTGAGAATTTCGAAAATGCCCTTCATTAGGTAAAAGAAAAAACATGCTATAAACTTCTAGAACATTTTATCATAAAAGTTTACGTACTAGACTCACCATTATACTAGTTCTACTTGGTACAAATTTGACCAATTGAAGTTGGAATAGGGTGTTTAAATTGCAAGATGGATTATATTCAATAATCAGGAGGACAACTAAAAGATTGATATATAGAAATTAAATATTAATTTATTTAATGAGTGCCCAGATAATTCCTCTTTGGTTCTTTCTAGTTTCTAGTCCTTGCTGCTAGGGGAGTAGGAATAGTTAGGCTTTCCTGGTTAGGTGATTAGATAAATACTGAATGGGCAACTAATGAATTTTCAGTGTGTGAACGAAAATGTAACACACAGACACCATCTTGTAATTTCATGAAGGTTTTGGGATCCCAAACTTAGGCCAGAGACTGACCACCTCGAAGGTAATAAACTATAAAAGTACGGTTGCCTCTGGATTTGGACATGCAGGTCGCTGTTGCTGTCCAATTGGGTTGTATTCTCCTCCTCCTCCTACTATGCCTTTACCTAGCCAAGCCATACTCTTTCACTAGCTTTTAGCTTTGGCTTCTAAAACAATGCGTGGCTCGAGATGTGAAAATTTCCGATTCAGCCTTTGGTTGGTTGGTGAGGAGTGAGGACTACAACAACTAAGAAACACAATATTTTTAAAACTGATTTCTTTTTGTATTTAATTCAAATATTATATCAAAAATATCTTACAATATTTTAAAATTATTTTAATAAAAATATTGTATAATTAATATTACTCACGTAAAATAATTTATGATTTCATATTTTAGAAATTTCAATATAAAAATATAATGAAGAAATGTTTTTAAAATGAATAAAGTTATATATAAGTTTGTACGTTTGACCATCACTAGTAGATGCCGTCATCCTTGACGTATGGTTAGTCACTTAGTGCCCTCATTTTGAGACAAGAGTAATTAACACCCCACTAGTTACGTTTTATTCCACCCCTTTGTTTACTCAAATGGATAAGTAGATGTTTTGTTATCGAAAACATATATCAACATAAGTGGGGATTACTCAAGTCAATTCACACGTTAAACAACAGACAAGGTTAAAATAGAGTCAGCAAAACCTGTGTCAAAATGAGCATTTAAATGAAGTATTTAGCCAAAACAAAGTATACGTATATGCACAATCAAGCGATGCTTACATCTTCATTTGTTCATTTTCTTAAACTGATTAAAGTAAACAAATACACGTTAAATTAAGAGACTTCAAGGGTATTCTCCTTTTTGTTAATTTTTTTCTTGATGTTTCTTTTCAACTAGCCATTTTATATGTATGCTGTGATACACCAAACATATATAGAGAGGAGTCTCACCAAATATTAACATTGTGTTTTCTTTATATTTGTTCACTACTCTTTATCTTCTCCGGGTAACGTTACTTTCTTTTAGCCCTCTACCTTTTATCTATGTTTCTAATTCAAGTAGAATAAGAATAACAAATGAACTATAGTGGAAAACTCTGGCGGATGTGTCAATTCAATCAGGGAACACTAATAGCTCTCTCATCCATTAGGTCACTTTCTACCCCTTCTTTCAGCAGCTAAAATGCAACATGAAGACAGTGACAAGATGGTATAAAGATGAGTCGCATTGGCTTGACCCTACTTTCCCGGAATATTCAAATGGAGACAAGAAAAGCACGCCCACTTTCTCCTTTCCAAAGAAAAATCCCTTCATAATGACTCAGTAGACAACTAGACAAATAATAGGTAAGAAGAAAAGAAAAGAGTCGAAACGAAATTCACAAGGGATGAATTTTGTTGCAGAACAATCACTTGGAAGATATTTTTAATGTCAGGGGTTAGTACTTAGTAGCTTAACTTACTTCAAGGCAGGGACCAATGGAATAGATTTCCGGGAAGCTTATGGTTTAGTTCCTTCCTGCCACTATCAACTGACATCTTCTGAAACATCCCAACAAGCAAACATTATAAAAAATAAAAGTTTTAAGTTTACCCCATCAGTTTGGCGGAAGAAGCAATAGATAATCCTCCAAAGGAGATAGCTAGTACACGTATTTTTTCCAACGCTAAATGATTGTTCGTCCTTTTCGATGGTCAATTGGAAGTGGGGTTGTTTATAGTTTGCATATGTTTTAATTGTGGGTTGGATAGATGATTTCTGTGACCAATTGATTGCTCTCCAAACTTTTTCTCCATTGGGGAATTGTCCTTTAACGGAATCACACTCTAGGTTACACTTGGAAAACATCATGTCAACATCATCAGAAGAATTGCAGAGATGATATGTACTTGGCAATGCATCTATCAATCTTCTATTGGCTACAGGTTGTGTGGGTGGGATCTCTCTCATTATTTCGGAATGAATCACATGTTAATATCACTATTAGACACTAAAACTTACGATATATATATAACTCCCCAAGTTTAATTATCTTTCACTTATAGTAAATGAAGGGGGAAGGTTTTTAGTCACTTTCTAGAGCTTAGAAGTTAGAAGTCTCTCTCTTAAAGCTTATAGTCTGTGACCTAACAAATTCTTCTATTGAATGGAGCTGTTTTGACTTTTCTCAACCGAAAATTTATACATACGTTTTAAAAATACTAATTAATGAATCTTTTTTTATATTTTAATAAAATTTTAAAATATGTAATATAAAATTGTTCATTAATTTTTTAAAGACATATTCTTATTTAAAAATATTATTTTAAAATTTTGACTTGAATTTGATGCAGATGTGGTAAAATACATTAATTTTTTATTACTGAATTGGATTTAAAATACATAATGCATGTGTTATTTTATATTCCTAAAATTTTATTCTGTAGAAGATTTCCCAAAGCAACGAAGAAAAAAGAAAGAGTATTCAACACTTTCTACTGGTTCACATTCACTCCCATCGACACCTACTCTTGTAGCTATTCTCTAGGGCTAAATGGCTGGCTCGAGCCAAAGTCCAAAGAAAATGAGAATTGGAGTGACAAAGGCAAGTTGGCTAAGTAAAGTGCACATGGGTAGCAACCAAACACTTTAACGCGTGTCAATTCCCCCAAAAACACGGGGGGACCACGTAGTTTATCCATCCACGTGTAACTTTCCCAGTTTCACAAGACCCTGCCCTCCAATCACTGCCTTTCTTGGGTTCACGTTTCACTTTTAACGGTAGCCGCCATATTTTAACCTCCACGTTCCTTATAGTTTAGGGTTAGCTAGTTTGGTAATCGGGCACAAATACCTCGTCACTTCAATTAACCTCATAACTATGCCAAGTTGTTCAGGACTTAATATCGACGGATCGAGTTGGAAGTAGATTCTATCGTCGTGATCAACTTAATCTATTCACGAACTGTTTATTTGAAATTAGACTGTTGTTTATCGCTATATCTATCAAGAGAGCAACAGATGCGTTGACTGGCTAACGACCTATGTTGAACAGTTTGATATCGAACTCACACGTTTCGATACCACACTTTCTGGGTGCCTTCCTCTTCTTCTTGAGGATATGTCTGAGATTCGATTCTCGCAACTCGCTTTGTAATTTATGTTCTATTTTTTTTTATTTTAAATAATAATAATAATAATAACGAGGTATTCGAGCTCATGGTTTCCTTTTCCAATGTAGTCTTCGATTAAACAAAACCGCTTGTCTTTGTTTAGTTTATATTATATTAATAAGCCTTTAATAATTGATTTCTCATAATTAAAATTAAAATGGACACATAAAGATATGTTTGCTCACTTAGTTATTTGTTTCATTACTCATACTAAGTATTTTTTTATTCACTTCATGTCATAATTTCTTGTTGATAAATTAATTTAAATTTGTTATTTACTTTTGAGTTATTAATTTATTAAGTGATTTATTTACATAATTTCAAATTATTGTATAATATCAAGATCAATGTATGTTCTAAAAATAGTAATTATGAGTTCGTAAGTTATTTGAAATTTTCTTATAAAAAATTCATCCAGAAATTAATATGTAAAAATCTTTTTCGCTTTGTTAGATTTTTGGATTTGATAAACTGGGTACTTATCAAACAAAGATGTAGTTTGGTAGTATCTTTTTACACGTCCTCAGTTTGCTTCTAATAATACTATGCATGCGTAGGAATTATTTGTTTTACGTCTTCAATTGGCAAGTCCAAAACTAGAGAAGACTAAAGGACTTCAAAGCTTTGGGCGTAAGAGGAAATAGCTAGGCTAGGAAGAAAAGGAAGATAAGAGGTTGCCAAAGGTCTCCATTCATTTTATCTACTCTGTATCCCTTTTCTGTATGACTTCATACATGCTTCAAAATCTAAAAGTCAGTCTAAACATGTCTGCTACTTTCTTTACGTCAAATTTTGCAAGTACAAATCAGGATAGAAGTGGATAAAACGCATATTCTTTAACTGGGGAACAGTTGAGAGTGAAGTTGGAGTAAGGGGTGTTTTGCACTTGTTACACACGGCAATAGCTCTATCAATCATGGAAGAGTTTTTTGACAGCGATAATTTGGACCACTTGAATCAATGTGTGACACCTATCATAGGAATTATAAGCTGAGAGGAGAAGAGGGGATTACTTCTTATATAAGAAGCGAATGTGCTCTGGAAGGTTAAATGGTGCATTTTTTGACAGGGTTCAATCAATTTGGGTAACAATCAACTAGCACCACATTACAAAGTTCTTTAGAGAGTTTCAAGAACTCAATAGGGTAATCAAACCCATGACCTGTAACCACGCACCTTAAGGGGCAGGATGGATATTTCTAACCACAATTGTTGATGTTTAATTATTTTTCTTATAATATATTGAGTGGTAAGAAAGGATAAGGATGAAACAGGAGAGAGATTAAACATTTGATAGAGAGAGAATAGATAGATTCTCTCTTAAGCAGACAGCTTAAGTAAATTGTGTCCTACTCTTTTGATATGCGCATGGTGTGGTACTGATTCCCTTTAGCTTGCTTTTTCTTGGACTTGTTTATATATTTCAATAAGGTTTTGTTTTAACCAAAAACAAATCAAAACTATTAGGCTCTAAGTTTAAACTAATGGTGTCATCATTATCCCGACACCAGCAGCTCTTGTTTCCCGTCTTGCAAACTTCACTTATATGCCTCATGGTTATAGGATAATCAGATTTTCTTTTCTTTTTTGATTTGGCCTAATCTAAGTCTTCCCCTTGATTAAGAAAAATTACTCGATTGATCCCAAGACATCTAAAGCACCTATCCCATTTGGGACCATCGTATTAGACATTTGTCAACCATGTCTGAACAAGATTGAAAATATGGTGGTCCCCTTTCTTTCTTATTACTTTTGGCAATGGTAAAAATAGGGAAAAATTTGCATTTCAAGTTGATTAGATTTCATCTTTGAAGCTAATTTAAACTCTTTATTATAATATAAGGGGAAGGGAGCTAGTATTTTTTTTAGAGCTATATGAGCATTTATAGGTTCTGGTTCCTGCCTGCTTAGGTATGGTATCTACACTATAAAGCTAAAACCTAGAGAATGGCTATCAAGCAAAATCATTTTACTAATCTAAGTATCAAGAATTAGATTTCGTTAGTATGACACCCTTCTACCCTCTCATCCACATAAAAGATATAGAGTAGGGAGCTAATATGATTAAAAACCAGCAACTTCTTCCATATGCAAATGAAACTGCATACTAGGGATGTGGATTGCCACTAGATTTTGAGTAGCACGTACCCATATGATGGTATAATCTTTTTCTTCAAGTCAATTTTGTTTGTGTTGTACATGCCACACACAGTCTCCATCCATGTTTCCCTCCTTCCACACCAAAATGTTTCACGCTTTCTCCTTTAAGTTCGGGCCAAGTTTTATTACGTGAAGTTAGTATAAACAAAAAACTACAAAAGTTACCCCCTAGATTTAATAATTTTAGATTTCAACAACCCTTGAATTCCGCCTTAAATTAGGCCCGTAACTGGGTTAGTTATGACTTGCAATGTATTTTATTAGGCTCTAAAATCAATGTGCTAGACATTAGCCTCCACATCAATTGAACTACGGACCAATCAGCAGGCAAAGCTTGGCAGCCAGTCTGGTTTTTAAGAGAGTGTTGTATGGAACATGAATCAAGTAATTAGTGAAAAAGAAACCTAGTATTAAAAGCAGTTAAAGTTTTCGAAAAAGATCTTTATGATAAGAATTTTCGATACGGGAATCAGACCACAAATACTATGGAGCCAGTACCAGTGTTACAGTCTCATAAACAACTTCGTCATTGGCTATCAAAATGAGGGTCAAATGCTTAAAAAGAAAGTTGATAAGAAATAGAGGCTTTACCACTTTCTCACTGAAAGATAATCCTTCCTAACTCGTTACTGACCTATTAAAAGTTACAAGTCCATATATACAAACCTAAAGTTAAAACCATTATATTCCCCCCCAATACGTAAAAAGCAAGAAATCTCGCCAACAGCTAAGTTTGTATCTTCTGGAGACCTTAGCTTATAATAATCAAAGATTCTAATCTTTCAGTAAAACCCTTATTCTATTCTTCTAGTTTATGATTAACCATAACAGACCGTACGAGACGTGGCTCGTGGCTGTAAACTAGTGGGATATGTGTCCTAAACAGTCACGATTGCTTCTATTTTTGATGATCTTCACTATCTTTTTGCGTACTTCAAAGCTGTCTTTTCTTTACTTCTGTCAATTGCCTCATCCTTCTATTAACTTTAGCACATGGTAACCCACTAAGCAAAGCTAATACTTTATTAATGATATACAATAGTCTTGCAACTTTAATTAGTACAAACACTTCCTATGTTTTCGAAGAATACGTGTTGAGCTACAAGAGAGGACCCTTGTGGTGTAGGTACGGATTCTCGCAGGCATTAAAGGGGGCATGGTATGGTGATTTCTAGAGGGGTCTCTCAGATGTATACGAGATCTTAAACTAAAAGATACTGGTTTCATGGTGACCTTTTCGTGTCCCAAGTGCTTTTGTGTCTCTCATGGTGGTCCATGCTATATGGGAATTTTATGGAGAAGACTGAAGTCATAGAGTTGGGGTGAAATGAAATGAACTTTGCCACAATCGATACATCAGTGAATTTCTCGATGGTCGGCCCCTACCTCAGGCTCAGGATTTGTTAGGAAACTTTTATGTCATGAATAGAATCATAGCCATACGTAAGGCAAGATGACTCATTTTGCTTAATGACTAACTTGTGGCAATTGTATATGCTAAGTAACAATTATCAGTTATTAACTATCGGTTGAATCAAATAACCATAGAAAAGTATCTTATCCTTGTTCTATTATGATGGATCACAATGCTTATTTGGTTATATTCTTAGATTGCTAGTCTGCTTCGATAATCAAACAACATACATAATCCTCATAATTAGTTTGCGAATAAGCTAGAAAATGAATTTAAAGCAAATTGTTAATTACATAAGAAACTTAAGCAAATGAATAAAAATGATTTCCTTCGTTTATTTTGATGATATGGAATTTGTAATAACAACTAATATTCATAAATGAGTAACTTTCTTGTAATTGTAAAATTTTAAGGAAAAAAAACCGAAAGAAAATTAAAGAATCAATGAAATATTAACAAGACACTTTTTTTTATTATTTTTCATTTTAGAAAAATTAAAATTGCAAAGTAACATTAAAAAATTTATATTCCCTTTAGTTAGGTTATCAAGTTTTGTTTACTAACATGTTAATGAAAGATATCGTATCGTCCAATGGTTATTTTGAGCTAACATAGATAAAAGAATGGTATTTCCCTACTCATGATGAATTTGGATGGAAATTATGAGGCAACGAGGATCAATTGGCGGTTGAAGGAGGATTTCACATCATTATTGGTTTAAATTAAATTAAAAGGAATTGTTTTTTTTTTATATTAGTAGAATCTGTAATTGTTTAAGTATGTAGTAAATAAATTCTTGAGCTCAATTTCACTCAACCGGTCTAAAATATGGTTCAATGTAAACAACCAAAGCTGAGGTCTGGATTTCTACTTCTTCCGCATATAGCACTTTTGCATTGGTCTGCCCACATGTGACAACCCAACCCAACATGAATTGGGTCGACTAGAATTCAAAAAATCCATGTAATTTTAAGTACAACATAATAAAATTATTGTTAATAAAATAATTTACAACGTCAAACAAAGACGAGGATGACGTCATTCGTCTTACTTGTCATTTTACCAAACAAACCTCCTGATATAAACGGAACACTATATAGTACATACATACATTCCATAAAGTGCAAAAAATGGCGGCACAAAAAGTACGACGTCGTTTCCACATCTCTGAGCCGACACGTGGCCTGTTCTGTTTATTAAAAGTCAAACGCCTGCAAGTCTACCAAACTCCCGTACATACCCGATTGGGAATTTAGCTGAAATCACTCCAGAGTATATTAGAATAAAAAAACACTGGCCGGCGATTATACAGTCTGGATCCGCGCTTAAAACGACAGTTTTTCTAGTGTTTGGGGTTCCCAGTTCTTGCCTGGAATTGGGAGGAAGGATCGATTGGGTTGATATGGGCAAAGGAGGTGGTTGCGTCCCCAGCAAGAAGAAACAACCGGCCGTCATCTCCGACGACTCACTTGGCCGTCCTGGGGAAGGTCCGATCCGGGCCGAGGACCACGCTACTAACAGCGCAGCCACCACCATCCCCACGACAGAATCGAACGCGCCATCCGCGCTGAAGATATTCATAGTGTTCTACTCGATGTACGGCCACGTTGAGGGTTTGGCGAAGAGGATGAAGAAGGGAGTGGACGGCGTAGACGGAGTGGAGGCCGTGCTCTTCCGCGTGCCGGAGACGCTGACGGCGGACGTCTTGGAGCAAATGAAGGCTCCGCCGATGGACGCGGAGATTCCGATGATCAGCGCGGCGGAGCTGGTGGAGGCTGATGGGTTGTTGTTTGGGTTTCCGACGAGGTACGGTGCTATGGCGGCGCAGATGAAGGCGTTTTTTGATTCGACTGGTCAGCTGTGGAAGGAGCAGAAGCTCGCCGGGAAGCCCGCCGGATTCTTTGTTAGTACGGGGACGCAAGGTGGCGGTCAAGAGACGACGGCGTAAGTTGTTAATGTGATGAATTTTGATTGTTTGGTTTGATTAAAATTTTGTTTGTTAGAATTGTTCAACGTTTTTATACAATTTAGGTAATTGGGAGCAAGATTTGGCTTGCCGTAGACTTAACTAGAAGTGAATCATTCAATAGATTAAAGATTGGAGGAAATTGGCAGTAGTGGGTGCTAGGCGTAAGATGACCTGATTATGGAAGATGGTAACAATAAATTGAGGAAGCTTTTTAAATATTCGACTATCGTTGTGGTTCGTGAATTTGAGTATATTATGTTTTGTGCAATTATGGTGTGATGCAATATGTCCATGCTTGAATCTATGGTACCTCCGAGTGGTTTTGAGACATGTTCAACAATATGGCTTTGCTCTATGAAATGGCAACTTGAGTGATTCCAAACATCTGGAACACAAATATGTTTTTCGATCCATGCATTATATTGCTATCGGGTTAGTTTGGTTGAATTCTAGGTAAGACGATTTTTGCCTGAGAGTTCTTTATATAACAAGTGAGTTTTTTTAATTTCTCGAAGTTGTTTACTATTTCAGTTTGTTGTATTCCCAAGTCAGGCTAGGTTTTGGATTGCTACTAGAGTAATTATGGAACAATAATTGATTGCTATATGACTCTGAAGAAGAAAGAATTCTACAATATCTGAAGTTGACATGGTTCTGGGATACAAATGGCTCGGACATTAGCCCCTGAGCCTTCTAGGTTTTAGCACTTACAGGTGTATTTGATTAGGGCATAAGCAAATTCTATATGGGATTACTTCGCTAGATCTTTGTTGCTGTTGAGTGCTCTGATGAAGAGTTCACGCACAGCTGAATTTGTGTGTGAAAGATGCTTTTGACTTGTTTAGAGCTAAAAAAGTATAGAATCAATCCACCATTTCAGAAATTTTGCACTTCATCCTTTGTTGTGAGACCAGTTGGAAATTATTCTACTTATTTTCTACGATCTATATACTTATTAAGCTAAAAGGACGTGCAGTCAGATTAAGGATAAGCTACTTTTGTAACATAATCTCAAATTAAAGGCTATATTGAAATGGCTTTCTGAATGGCTAATATACACTTACTCCATCCTCTGTTTTTCTTTCATTTGGGGCAGATGGACAGCGATTACCCAATTAGCCCATCATGGAATGCTATTTGTTCCTGTTGGGTACACGTTTGGAGCTGGTATGTTCAAAATGGATTCTATTCGAGGGGGCTCTCCTTATGGTGCCGGAGTTTATGCTGGTGATGGCACAAGAGGGCCAAGTGAAACCGAGCTTGCACTTGCAGAACATCAGGGCAAATATATGGCCGCTATTGTGAAGAGGCTTGCTAAGGTTTGATGATGTGTTACTGATTCTTTTTCTGCCAGTCGTTGAATGCATTGATTTGTAATAGGTTATGTTCGCCTGATGCTGTCACTTGAAGGACAACTGCTTGTGCCACCGTCAGTACTGTCAGATCTCTCTCCTGATTTCCTTATGTGAGGCTCGTTGTACATGGTTTTCGATTCTTCAACAAATAAAACATTTGAATGTGCAGGATGTATTCTTTTGTGTATTTGTTGTTTCTTCACATGGAACTAGGTGTAATAAACTCTGTATTTGTCGCCCATGTCTTGAAATATACTCATCTTTCCTGGTGGTTTGAAACCTTGTTTGTGCGCATTCATTTGTAATCTTCCACCATCAAGTACCCACTTTTGGCAAGTTATTATGAAATGAAAAAACCATTCCAAGTTCATAGCATTTCATCAACAAGATTTAGTTTATATTCTCCCTTAATTGAAAGAAAGAAGTGAGGACATATATTGACGAGACATTGTTCTGTATTATGTTAAATCACATCTTCCTCTGTAACCAAGTATGTCGATCTTGGAAAATGTGGCATAAGCTAACTCAAAAGTTCGGGTGAGCTTATGCTATGCAACTTAAGCCTAGGCCTGAGCTTGAGTGGGCTCTCCAAAATA
>JAOTJB010000210.1:7426447-7440901 GCA_027123815.1 Erythroxylum minutifolium | reverse complement strand
TTTATAGTTAGCTTGTTTTCAATCAATTATTGAATAAAAGCTATCAACAACCCTATGTTTCTCCAACAATGCCTCTATATCAAGGCCAACTACATTGGTGTTTCCATCTTCCTCAGCAATATGGTGGTAATGATTACTTAATCATAGGTAATGGTAAAGGCCTAACCATCTCACACTATGGCAATTCATCTGTTCTCTCACCTACTCAAACTTTTGTTTCACCTAATATTCTACATGCTTCTCAAATATCCAAGCCTTTAATTTTTGTTCAAAAACTTTGCATTAACAATAATTGTTTTTTTAAATCTTGGCCATCTTTCTTTCTTATAAAAAATAAAAAAAACAAAGCATAAACCAGTGAGAGACATAAATGAATATAGTATCAGTTTTTAACCTTTAGTTCTCTTACTGCTCTTCTAGTTAAGTTTGCACCTTATAAAGTTTGACATTTTAGGCTTGGTCATCCTCAAGCACTCATATTTTATAAAATTATTTAAGGAAACAATTTTTTAATGTCTAATAAAGCATCCTCTTCTCTATGTTAGTCTTATTTAATAAGAAAGTAACATTATCTCTGGTTAAATATCATGCTACTTCTCCTTTTGACATAATTTATTCTAATGTTTGCGGACCATATCTTGTTCTTTCTAATGTTGGTTTCAAATATTTCTTTATATTCGTTAATGATTTTACATGATTTATATGGATTTTCTTTCTTAAAAATAAAAGTGATGTCTATGACATCTTTTTGAATTTTAAAACTATAGTTTACGAGCAATTCAATACTCCTACTAAATCGTTCCATTCAGATTGGGGTGGTGAATATCAAAGCTTGAACAAATTCTTTACTTCAAATGGTATCATTCATTTTATTGCTTGTCCATGTACTTGAATCACTCAATAAAGGATTTGTCACATTATTGAGACTAGTTTAACTTTATTAGCTTATAGTTCATTTAATTTCCAATAAATGCCATATGCTTTTGATATCTTCATTTCTCTTACAAATAGAATGCTAACTCCTTATTAGAAATAAATCATAATTTCTTTGTTTATATGGTTAAAATTCAAATTATCATGATCTTAAAATTTTAATTATGGTGTTTACCCTCTTTTTAGATCATATAGTCCCAATAAATTTAATTTTCGAATAAAATTTTGTGCTTGTCTTGATCCATTAAGTTCTCATTCTAGTCATCGATGTTTGGATTTATCTTCTAACCATATCCACATTGCACAAGATATCAGATTTGATGAAATAATTTTTCCACGGTAGCATCCTATCCTCTAGTTCATTCAGTTGCTTGTCATTTAGTTATAGGGGATAACTCTCATTGGTTAAAGTTGCTATCAAGTCATAATCCTCTACCCTCTATAGGTACACCTCTTAACTCTAATCCCCCTCCCTTATCTACTTCTTCTACTTCTGTATCTCAACTACCTTCTCCTTCTTCACCAACTCTTAGTCTTACTCGATCTCCATCACCTAATCCAAACTTACTTATCTCTTCCTTGTCTCACGGATTGAAGCTTGTTCTTGATCTCTCCTTTTACCTAAGTCAACCACCGCATAAAATCCACCAGCCTACCTTATCCCTCACACTTGCTTTTGTATCCACCACATAAAACTTACCTTATGTAACTATGTCCATCAACTATGAACATAAAAGTTACAATGTTAGCCCAATCCTCTCTTCCAAAAACTGAACCATTCTTATTAACCAGACCTGGCTTTTTATCTCAAGCCGTTAAACTTCAAGTTTGGAGAGATGCCATGGAAAGTGAGTTCATTGTTTAGTAGAGAATGAAACATGGCCTTTTATTCCTTGTCCCTCTATACACAACATCTTTGCATCAAGTGGGTCTTCATAATTAGATGCAACCCAGATAATTCCATATCTCTCTTTAAAGCTTGCCTTATTGCTAAAGGATATAACCAATATTATGGTCCTGATTATAGAGATACCTTCAAACCTATAATCAAAGCAACCATAATTAGAGCCATCATTACTCTTATTGCTATGTATAATTGGAATCTTCAATAAATAGATATCTCTAATGCCCTTTTGTATGACAATCTTGCTGAAGCTATCTTCATAGAGCAACTGTAGGGATTTATTGATAAAAAATGATGAAATCATGTATCTTGCTTACATTGGTCTTATTTTGGATTGAAACAAACATCATGTGCTTGGTTTTAATGTCTCAGCTCTATCTTGAGTCACTGAAACAAAGTTGATCTTTGTCTACAAGAAAAATTGTGGCTAAAGGTGTAAAGTATTTTGCTTATAATTTTTAGCTACATTTTTATTTTGTCACCCAAAACGTTGTCAAATCTCTGTAGCTGAAAATTATAGGCAATGTTTTTAAAAATTGTTGCTAATAGTTTTTGACTATGCTTTACGTTTGTAGCCGAAAACTATTAGTGATGTTTTGAGGAATCGTCATTAATAAGTTTGGCTACGCTTCTTTTTCATGGATAAAAACTATTAACTACATTTTTAGAATAATAACTAAAATTTTTTAGTTACATTTTTGGAAACGTAAATAAATATAACTAGCTATGTTTTTGGAAATGTAGCAACAACTTTTAAGCTATGTTTCTAAAAACATAGCCAAATGTTTTTAGTTACATTTCTAAAAATAGAGCCAAATGTTTTTAGCTATATTTCTAAAAACATAGGCAAATATTTTTAGCTACATTTTATAAAATGTAGCCAAATGCTTCTAGCTACGTTTTAATCAAATGTTATACAACTTTGGAATAAATTATTTGTTACATTTTTAATCCATATTATTGTATATAATGTATCGATATATTTTTATTAAAAATTTTTTATAAAAAATTATAAATAATTAATAATTTGAAGCATTGTATATAAAAAGTAAAATATCATTAAATTATACCAATAAAAAGAATGTTCTTCGCATACAAAATTTTAATTACAACTTTAACAATTCTTATAGATAAAATAATAAATATAGAGACCAATTTACAAATTATAAATGCTGAGATTACCAAAAAAATTACAACAAAACTTGAACGACTACAAATCAGTAATAATAAGAAAATATTAAAACATATAAATATATATTTGAGCGTAAGTCTATTTGTAGGTGTTAAAGATTAACAAACCAATAGATCCCTCTGCACTAGTTTATTCATTATTGTTTGAGGTAGAATGAAGGTGTGTATGACTAATTTCATTGGTATATAAGGTAGAATCTTGTTGTTAGCTAGGAATTGAATTGATGACGCCAACCGATTGATCTAGTTGAAGTTGTAGATTCCTTTGTTCTACAATTTTTATCGACATACATTCAATTATTAACATAGGTCAATCATCAAAAATAAGCATTAACATAAATGTTACCAACATTACATTTGAAACAATATAAAGAGCACTTTCATGATACCTTCAATCATCATGATCAAGATCTTGAAAATCACCATCATTAATTGCATTATAATTCAACTCTTCATCGTTATTATATTCGACCAAAGTATCATCATTGTCATATAATTCATCCTCAATATAGTCTTCCATCTTTTTCGACGACAAGATTGACTTATAATTCATTTGTTTCTTATATATTGGGATCAACATCTCTCTTATGGAATGATGATATATCTGCATCTTCTATTTATAAGGCTCCGTTATATAGCTTCAATTTAATCTCTTTATATACTTCATCACCATCTTCACCCATTGGACCATTTTCCCTTTCACAAAAATAAAAAAGATTTCAGTGTTGAAATTTTTGAAAAACTTTCCAATTGATGCCCAATACAGTGTCATTAAGGTATAATACTTGCTTCATTTGACTTGCAAGCACAAAAGGTTCATTATCATACCATGTGTTACTAACATTGATGCTAGTAATATTGCCATTCACTTTTACTTTCATCCCTTTGTCACCAAGATTAAACTATTTATACTTAAATAGAACAGCCTTTTTATTCTTAATGTAATGTAACTCTATTATTTCTAAGATGACACCATAGAAGTCAATAAAATCATCCTTATGTTGTTCCTTAATAACAACCCCACAAATTTGGCTTCTAAGTCAAATGTCAAGATCTTTTATGTGAAATCTAACTCCATTAGTAATGTAACCTCTGCATTTTTCCTATACATATAGGCCCCATATGCTAAAGCATATAGTGTTGTCGTTGCCTTTGGCAATTTATGGTTATGTAACCATACCATCCGTAGAAAAAAAATATAATTAGAAGTTTATCTCACCTACAATTTTCATTTGTTCATACTATTCCATGAATAATTTACTCAAGTCGTAAAGTATAATGGGAAGTTAATAATATGTCTTCCTTCAGCATTAACAATCCCTTTGCTTTTAATTTCATCTTTATGCTTTCTATTTAAAAAAGTAAATATATGTTAGAAAAGACAGGTTGAATGATAAATTTAAATATGAAATAATGACTGAGAAGTAATATATATACTCCATATATAAATCGACTTCCTCAGAATTGTTTAAAATATACCAATGGCCAATTTCAAGTTCGTCTTTAATTAACTCCATATATTTTCTTGTTCCACATGGCCTTACTTTTTTGGAGAAAACTGACAAGCTACTATCTTGATCAAAATCAAAGTTATGTTCTTTTCTATTAAATCTTGACTCGACTTCATTTAAATAAATGGAATACAATATTAAGCATTCATTTGATGCATAAGCCTCTATAATAGAGCCTTCAGGTCAAGCTCTATTACACATAAAGTGTTTAAGAGAGCCTAAGAACGTAAACAAAATATAAAACATTAACAATTGTTACCAACTAATAACTGAAGAATATAACGTAGAAGTTAATATAAATTACCTTTTAATCAGGAACGTTCATTGAAATTGAACCAGTCTCTATAGTTTTGCCTCATATGTTAAGTGAATTACCAAATGTACCATAACAATAAAAAAAGATTGGGGGGGGGGGGTTACCTAGTTCAAGCTTACATAGAATCAAAGCTATGTATTTTTCCTATTTTTTCAAACTCTTCTAGTTTTTGTGTCTTACAACATAATTGCTTAAAAACCTCTTCCAGTTGTGCCAAAGTTACAGACACATTCTTTAGTAAACACTTATGTATTCCAACAGGAAGTAGTCATTGTAAAAATATATAACAATCATAGCTTTTCAACCCTGAAACTTTTCCCTCATTAGCATTGACATAATGAGCTATATTAGATGCATACCCATTAAGAAACTTAACCGATTTAAGAAATTAACAAAAAGTTTGCTTCTCCTTTTTTGATATGTTGTAACATGTAGATGAAATCATGTATGACCCATTATCTCTTCTTCTCAAATGCAAATCTTTTCTTATATTAATGTATTCCAAGTCTAATATAGCCTTAATTGTGTCTTTCAATTTGTCATCAATTCCCATCAAAGTACGCAAAATATTCTTACAAATGTTTTTTTCAATATGCATGACATCAAGATTATGCCTCAATAGCAAATCCTTCCAATATGCCAAATTGAAAAATATGCCTTTTTTATTCCAGTAACTTCACTTTCACTTTTTATTGCTTGGGTTTTTGCAAGGTGTAAACTCTGACAAATGTGATAGTTGATTAACCACACCATCGGTCCATCACCAGAAAATTGTAAAGGAGCTTCATTATATTTTACTTTGCTATTAAACAATTTGCTTTTTCACCATCTATACCCATAATCTAAGTAACAATGATGTCGTATATAACATATTTTACATCGTAGCCTCATTGAATAAATTTGATGGTTACAAACAGGACATATCATATACCCTTTAGTACTTCATCTGAACAAATTGCCATAAGCTGGAAAATCATTTATAGTCCATAAAATAGTTTCATGAATTCTAAAATTTTCACCTTTAACAACATCATAAGTTTCTAATCTAACTTCCTAGAGATGTTTTAAATCATCAATTAGTGGTTACATATATACATCGATATCCTTACTAGAAATAGTAGGCCCTAGAATAAGTAAAGACAATAACAAAAAATGCTTCTTCGTACACTTCCATAGGGCAAATTAAATTGCACAAGAATTATTGGTCACATGCTATAAAAAGTACTATATTACTAAATGGATTAAATCCATTGAAGGCTAAACCAAGTTGAACATTACGACAATCCTCTACAAACTATGGAAACTTTCCATCAAAGTCTTTTCATGCCTTTGAGTTTGCTAGATGATGCATAATGTTATCATCAATGCGTTTCTTTTTATGCCACCTTATGTTTATGGCTATTTTTGTTGACGTAAAAAGCCTTTGTAGTCGTGGTTTAATAGGGAAGTATCTCAAGATTATATGGGCATCTTTTTTCCTTTTCCATCATCCACTTACCACTTTGATGTATTATAAATGGACATTCTTCAAGATCTTTACTGCCCTTCCAAAATATAGTACAATCATACTTACAAGCATGTATTGATATATATCCTAATCTAAGGTCTCATAACTTTTTTTTTGGCTTCATAGTAAGATTTGGGCAATTTGTAGCTAATTGGTAATGCATCATTGAGCAACTTAATCAACATATCAAAAGATTTGTTACTCCATCTATTATATACCTTCAATTGCAACAACTTGACAACAAAAACTAGCCATGAGAAATTCGAGCACCCTGGATATAATTCTTCTTGAGCAACTTTTAATAACTTCTCAAATTATCTTCTGTAATCCTACCAAATGTATTAGGAAAACCAGTGTCATTCGTAGTCTCCATAATATTCTCCAAATCCTCTAGCATCTCTCCAATCTCATCATTACCATCGTTATTAATATCACTATCATCTACATCATTATTGTTACCACCATCATCACCTGTATCAAAACTTGTAGCATTACTTGCTTCAAAATGTTTGTTATGATAAATCTATGGAGTGTAGATTTTATCTATGTCTCGAATTAACAAGTGATTATATACCACATATTGACTTTACATGTTAAAATTTAACCAATCTATACATGGACAATGGATTTCATATTGTAAACCCATATGATCTTTTACAAATTTCTTGACGCTCTTCACTCTTTCTAAGTATTGATTGGACCATTTCTGATAAGACATCCAACTTTTGTCTATGTAGCTATACAATTAAATGTAAATTATTGAATTACAAATGAAATTTAAGTTCTAAATAACATAATGATAAATCAATTTAAGTTGACGTACTAAGTTTTAATTCTACCAAAGAATGAAATTGGGCATGCTAAGAATAGGAAGCATGAAAACATCTCAAAAGCTACATATACAAGTAGTGAGTTTTAAACATACCTCTTAATTCTGAAGCAATAATTGTAAGATTTGATTCAATGTGTACTTTCGTTGTTATGAGCTTCAACACCTCTCGTTTGACTAAATAAGGTATTCATATCATCATTCTTAACAAGCATATTAGAGAACTCGTAAGAAAGAATTAACTACAAAAAGTATAAAGAATCAGTTAAAAACAATCCATCTATTTTTTTCAACATCTTAGGTTACAAGTTATACAAGTGATTGTTGGTAAATGTGCACAATATAAGCTATTGTTGGCGAATGAGTACAATTACAAGTGAAGGTTGGTGGTATTAGATATTAATAGGAATGACATTCGTGCCACCAACAAATAAACATATTATCAAGTGATACAAAGACAAGTGTTGGAATATTGTCAACTTGATAAGGATAAATTAAACTGTTTTGAATTTATAGATTAGTTATGCTCTTTGAGGAATGCATATAAAGAAGATACGATTATGCATACAATAATACCATTTGGCTCCTATATACACAAAATAGAAAGAATATCTTTGCAAATATTTTATGCTTGATCTTACCAGCTAGCCACTTAACCAGTCATCGCTACTAATGTATATCATCTATAGTCTGAAAACATTCACCAGCAATGTTTTTGAACCATTGAATAAGAATTTTATTTCTTTAAAAAATATTCAATAATAATAAATACTATATGCAAGGATGACAAAAGCATTTTGGAGTTATTATGTAGGCTAAATGCCTAATTTTGGGCCAAACTTTTTTCTCCATTTCGTCAATTTAGAGTCAAATATTTTAATCTGTTTAATTAAGGTCCAAAATTTATTGATTCTGTTTAATATTAGGCTATTTTAGACAGAAATGTGATAGTGTGATACACGCGTCGTTAAGTTTGATATATGACCTTTTACTTTGCTATTCCTTGGTCTTTGTGCTTGTTTCCATACATATGACCCTTATAATAAGGTAGTATTATTAATAAGCTAATGTTGGCGGAAGATGGCAATCAGCGACAAACTCGTTACGAGAATCATACCAACTCCTCCAACATCTTTCACGACTTGAACCTTTTGAACTCGAGGGCTAACTCCATGTTCGCATATCATTAGTTTTCCTACGACTGTACGTGGTTCAATGTCCCTTCCAAACACAACCCTGTCCCTTCCAAACACAACGCATATCATTAGATCAAGACTACGAGTTTGCTCCCTATGTAAACGAGCATATACTGTCTTTTATTCCTACCTTTATATAATGAGACTCCTTTCACAACCATGCCTATGACAAGTTTAACAGTCACCAAAAAATCTCTATCCATTATGCTTGCACCTGCTGTGGTAATCCATAGAGACACTTTTGTTAGGCTTGCAGTGTCTGGTCCTCCATTTCCTGCAGAACATGAAACAAAGAAACCCATTTTTGTAGCTCCAAATGCAACTATTGACATGCTATCTCTATGATAAGATGAAACTCCACCACCTAACGATATTGATAACACATTCACTCCATTAACCACAGTTCTATGAACCGCTGAGAGAATGTCTAAACTGAAGCAACCACCAGTACAACAAACTTCTTAAGTTGTGATTCTCGCACCAGGCATCATTCCTCTCGTAGTTCCATAAGCATAGCCTATCAGATTCACACCATGTATTATCGAACCAGCAATAGTTGCTGTTGTGTGTGTATCATGACCATCTTGATCTATTGGTTATTTATACTCATCATGTTCGCTTATTCTTCCAGATCTAACTTCATATCTGAACACTCTTGTGCCCATAATTTTCCTGTTACAATTATGCTTTTCGAAAGCTCATCCTATCTTGCACGTTCCTTTCCAGTGTGTAGGTACTGGAAGCATTCCAGTGTCGTTGAAGCTTAAACTTTCAGGCTAGAATCTAGTGTCCAAAACTCCAACTATCACGTCGTGGCTTGTCATATTCTCAGACCAAGCAGTCGTGCTTGTTTTTGGTTCTAACCCGAGAAACATGGGGCTTCTTATGGTGTGAAGTTGGTACACAGTGTCTTGAAATACAACTAATACACCATCTTCTTGTTCTAGCCTCTGAGCTTCTTCTTCACTCAATTTCGCAGCTACCCCAGATAATTGTTAATTATCCTCTGTTCATTATCTACGCTACCATTGGTCTTAGATTTGGATAAACTTACTACACTTATGAAGAGTACCATTGAAGGTGATTGATGAACTGTTTTGGCATAGTGGATCTGTCCATTTGAACAATGTAAGTCTTTCAATTTGATGGGTTGTTTGTAGAAAGGACAAAATTGAAAGCCAAATAACTTGTTAGAATCAAAAGCAGCCATTTGGTTGTGCTTTCAGACATTTTCTTTTTTACAGATTGAGAAAAATGAAGATCTCATAAAGAGTAAACTGAAACAAGGGGTGTTTTAGAAAAAGAAGAAGGAGAAAGTAATCTGAGGCTAATTGAAGAGTCGGGTCATCAAATATGAAGTATCAGACAGGAGGAAGAGGCATTTGCAGTGTCCTGTTGTGATTGTAATTAAAGCAGTTAGTTATCTCATGAATGCTAGGTGAAGGGAAGTTAGTAGAATTGAATGGTATAGAAGTAAAATATATTATGGTCCCTCTTAGTAGTACTGTGTTTTCCTGTTTATAATAACAATTCCGAATTAAGTGGCACTCGATTTAAATTTGATAAGATCAGATCATCCGATGGTCCCAACTTCACAGGATGCATGTAGGATACATCTATACAGTATATACAAATTAAGAATAGGAATGTTGACTTCTCTTACCAGGAACCAAGAATAAGAGACATGCAAATAGCAGAGTTTGTCTTATTTTCTATGATATTTCCTTGCGAAAGTTACACAGAGCTAAAAACAAAACCACATAAAAGTGACTAATCTCAAGTAACAAGAACTTTTACTCCAAACCAAACCTGTGCACCACCCAATATTCACCTCTTTCACCTCTTAGATAAGGAAATGTTGTAAGGTCACGCCACAATCTTTGATCAAATAACAGGAAGCCACAGGCACTAATGGTCTGAGGCCACTTCTTCTCCATATTTACTATTGTTGCTCTAGGTAATCTGTACAGCACTGATATCAATGAGCATTTATTGTGATTAGAGAATTTAAAGTTGTCTTCAGTTAAGAGCCTTCACGCTTTGGTCTCGCATTCTTCAGATGGCCAATAATCACTTGTGCTTGCCATACCAATAGATATAGAGTAATAACTCCAGTCCAAATATGTCTGTTTAATGTAATCAAGATCATAATATAGTTCCAGTCAAATTCTATTTCATGAAACTTAAGAATCAAATTCCGTTTCATAAAGTTGAAAATAAAAGACAGGATGATGCCATATACGTTAGACATAAGATAGGTGTGAAGTCATGTTTTTTCTTATTGGACCTCAAACTTTTCTTGGAAGTTAAAATTATTAAATGAGAAATTGTTAGCGTTTAGTCATGAGTAAAATTAGAATTCTTGAATTAGAAATTTATGGAGTTTATTTATGAATTTTTTATTACATATAGTTGCATGGATTAAATGGAAGGTTAGAATTAAGTTAAGGAGTTAGAAGGTATTAGATTAAATATAGAAGGGTAAGTTTGGAAGATTAGAGTTGTTTTTAGATTAATAAGAGAAGAACAAATGAAGGCGTGTGAGTGAAGTGCTAGAAAAATAAAATAAGAATAAGAAATAAAGAGACGTGTTCGTGTAAGAAAGAAAGAAAGAGAGAAATCGTAGAAGAACCTAGAAGAAGCTAGAGAAAGAGGAAGAGAGTCGTGTAAGGGAGAGACATGTTTGAGAGGTTAGGAAAAAGAAAGAGTCGTGTAAAATAAGAAAGAGAGAGAGAAGAAAAATGTAGAAAGAAGTAGAAGAAGAGAAGTAAAAACAGAAAAAGAAGAAGATTCAGCTGAGTTTGTTTTAGGTAACCTCTATCTTTTCCTCTTGTTTTGATAGAAGAAGAAAGTAGGGAAACTAGGTTTTTATATGTCGAAAATAAAGAGAGAAAGAAGAGGAACAAGAGATTTGTGTTCTTAGATTTTTATGAACCTTTAACTAGATCTCAGTTCTTCTAGTTAGATAAACTAAGAGTAGATGAAGTCTAAGCTCATTTTTGGATATTTAAAGCTTATGGAAGTTTTATTTGTGTATGTTGATTGGCTAAAAAATATATTTGTTTGAAGGAAACCAAGAAAATTCGAAATCATGAATAAAAGGAAAGATAAGTTTGAGCTTGGATTTATAAGTAAAGAGGTGGGTAATATGTTTATAGTTTTTATGATGATGGGCTGTATTATTTGATTTTGTGTATATAAATGCTTGTCTTAAATCATTGTGAATGTGGGAAAAATGTTATGTGAATTTATATCATATTTGCTTTGTAAGAATTCTGCTGCTTTTGTGTTGATGAAAAACAAAAAATTTAAGAAGCATGAAAATATGATTATGATATGAAATATGTAAGCATTAGAAATTTGCTTGTGTGGGCAAGATAGATACCATTCCGTTTATCATGTGCACGTTAACCTAAAGCCTTCTCCCGGCTACCCATTTGTGACACATGAGCTTCGAAAAATGGACTCATTCTGTTCATTGTGTAAACTTTAGTTTCTCCATTCTATTTCATGGGACTCTCTCGAGCGATATTGATGTGTACTTTGTTGTGATTTGCTGAGCAGGATTTATTATTGAATATTTTGTTCGATAATCGTGAAATATATGATATGGATTAAGTGACTCAAATTCAAATTAAGTGTTCTGTGAACTGGATTTTGTGTATATAAATATGCTTGGTTGTATATATGTATGCAGCTTATCAACAATGGTTATAGACGTATTAGCCACTGAGCTTCCTAGCTCACCCATCATTTTCCACTTCTCAGGTGCAAGAATCAACAGATCAATAGTGAACCTTGCAAAAACTCCAGCAAATCTCTAAGAATTTCCATCTTTTGTAACTAGGTTAGTTTGGATCATTTTTGGTAGCTTTATAAGCATGTTAGGCATGAGCATCTAATTGTATCTTCGTATTATGCTACTGATGTGACTTTTGTTTGTAATTGGAGCAGTGTACATACTCTATTTTATTTGAGAAATGAATGATAGTAAGAATTGAAGAATTTCTTCTGTTCATGTTCAAATTCCTTTTCTGTTAAAATTTCTATTTTTCAGTTGGGAATGAAATTGATAGATGTTGAAGACTTATGAATTGATTTTTCTGAAGTAAATTGTTTAATGGGAGTTTTGTATGTATGAATTGTATTGTTGATTTTCGGGTATTTTGGAAATTGCATAGAAGTTTATACAGATAGCAGAAATACGAGAATAAGGGGATAATAATGTGTTTTGAAACTTCAAGGAATAAACTGTATTGATCTAAGCAGAATTTGATAAAATTATCTTCATGAAAGTTGTAGATCTTTCTTTTATCTTTCTAACGACATAAATATTTTTAGACTTTGGGATAGAAATTTATGAAGATTTGAAGAGGATGTGCAAAACTACATTGTTCACTGTAAATGAAAATTTTGGTGGAAGCTCACGGCCGTGACTTTTTTAAGTCACACCTGTGACTTTTGTGCTTCTTCTTTTTTATTTAATTGTTTGTTTAATTGTTTTTCCACTCACCAATAAATTTAATTCTTTTTATCTTGATGTTATATATATACTTTTATTTAAAAGTCTCACAATTTTGGTACCTTGTCGCCACGAAATAAGGACCAAGACCCAGGGCCAACATTTCTGATCATATAGATAGGGACTTACCCGTGCTTAGGAAAGAGTGAAGAAGCTTTGCGTCAGCAGAAGCCAGCCCAGGGCAATGCGGGATAGTACAGTAAGCTGAATCATGCATGCATTATTCTTCTTGTTCTTCTTATTATTATTATGTGTAATGTGTTACAGTAGAGATAGAGAGAAGAAGAATAAGGAGAAGACATTTGATTGATGATGATTAGGCAAAGAGAAATATAATTGGGAAGGGAATGTGAGAAAGTTACGGGGAGTGGTATGAGATACTGTCATTGATACGAATTGTGTCCCAACTCTCTCTCTGCAGTTTTTCATTTTTTATTTAATGATTAAGGGCGTGTTAGTTTTATGTCAGACCTCTGTAATAGTGACGACATGTGAGTTACACAATCAAATTTTTGTCCAAAATTGCTTAATATTGAGCAGAATTGTTAACGTTTGGACTTTAATTGAACATGTTAAAATGTTTGACTCTAAATCGATCAAATGAAAAAGTTTGGCCCAAAATTAGGCATTTAGTCTTATTATGTAATATAAATTACTCTTAACTCAACCAAAAGTTTATATAGTTTAATGTAAGCTATAAATGCAAACATAATGTCAAAGCATCAATAACCTTTTTTTAAAGAATATCCTTACGAGAAGAGTTCTTAAATAAAGATAACATGTTCCTTAAATGAAATATTTGTGAAGAAAGTAGCACAAATGTGCTATTCAAATCACTAGACATAAAGGCAAACATAGGATCTAGTTGGATTGTTTCTAGATTGTTTTCCCATGGCAAAAAATAACTTAAAAGAGTATCAAAATGTATGGCTGAAAGATTACTTAACAACATCTTTTAATAAGAACCATATTCTATGTGGCATTATATGATAAGTTACATTTGGTAATATCATTAATTAGTTAAACCATAGATGGGTATAACTAGCATTGTGGGTATTATGAACTTTGATTGGTTTTCAAATTAGTTGAAATCTTATAAAAAAAGTCAACATATCCAACATACAAGGCTTCCTGTTTGGCAAGGGTCTGGGATGTTAGAGTAGTGCTCTAAAGGCAATCATCTTTAGCACTTTTATACAAACTTTATTTTGATTAATAAAGTGAACGACATTTTTCATTGATTTGATATTCATTTATATATGAATTCATATTGATCTTAAATTGAATTAATGAAGTCTATGATACAAAATATAGCATGAAAGAAATCATGATGAGATTATGATAATGAGATTCCTATCATATGCAATTATGTTATAATCTATATAATCCCTAGTCATAGGATTAATAAGATAGGACATTATTAATCCAGATAGACTAGCATATGTTATACTCCTTGATTTGATGAAGCAGTAGATCTCACAAACTGTAAGTATGAGTTGTTTAAAGTTAACATATGGATGCTTACTAAGAGAAGTAAGTACATCA
>JAOTJB010000210.1:7376832-7391345 GCA_027123815.1 Erythroxylum minutifolium | reverse complement strand
CAAATCACTTATTTTCTTTTCAATATATTGTATAAAATATTGAATTCAAATTATTATATTATAGAAAATTCAATCAAATATTCATTTCAGGTTGAAATATGTCACTAAAGAAGAAACAAGATATAATGTGACCAAGGTTCAGACCACGACTCGAAGGTACTTCTATACAGGTGAAGCATCTCATGGTGTAGCAGCTGGAACTGAATCACCTCCTCCCCCTCCAACTACTACACTTGCAGATGAGGCATCATCTTCGGTACCTACTGCTACACTATCCACCACCCCAACATCATTCACTACCCTTATACCGATAAGATATCAGGGGTAAACAATGAGGATGAAGGAGGAGGCCGCCAGCCTAGAGCTAAGGGACCTGATGGAAGAACTTCCATCACAATTGTCAATAATTTATAAGTAAAAATACATGAACCACTATATGTTTATAATTAAGTTATAGTTTTAAATTTTAAAAATCATATACAATTATTTGTTTTTATATTAGGTTGATTCCATCTGGATCATGCTCAAGAAACATGACATCCAAATTTAAAGAGAAGATTGATCTTGAGGGTTATGTATAGAAGAATATCTCTCAGGCCACAAAGGAATTTTAATATCAGGAGTGTAAGGTACAAAAAACATTATTATTTTCTTTTTAATAATTTTTATACAATAATTAGATAAATATTATTACATTATAAGTATTTTTCAAGTATTTTTTCTTTTGTTTCAAAAAGAATTTTTTTGAGATTCTGAATTTGATGCGGTAATTTATAAAGTATGGGAGAGACGAGCACGTACGCGATATCAGGACCTTGTTGGTGTGATACACAAGGCTAGTGTACGACTGCCTTATATCTCTAAACAAATATGGAGTCGTTGGCAGCAGCATTGAACATCACATGAGACAATGTCCATTTCAGAGAGTAATTCTACCAACAGATGTGAAGGACCGAGGGGAGAAAGTCTTCTTGCTCATACCGGAGGATCTATTACCCACCACGAGCATGCAAAGAGACTTGTAAGTGTCTACAATTTATATTTATATTCGGATTTCTTTACTTTGTTGTATTTCAATTGAATTTGATGTATGAATTTTGGAATAAAAATATGTGTATTATAAAGAATGATAATGTTATAAATGTCTGGTGCCATATATGGTTGTGTTATTAACTTGTTTTCTTTGTTCAATAGGGGGTAAATATCATAAAAATAGAGGAAACTTTGCTTAAATTTTATAAATTCTATTTCAGTTATAACATTTTATTCTTATGCAGTAAAAGTCTATAGGCATGAGGCCTGTACCCCATCAGCTCTTTTTGCACACCCACACTAAGAAGCATGATGATGTGACATTTATCAACACTCAATATAGAGAACTAAATGTATGTGAAAGTTATGGTTTAATATTAATGCTTAATAATTATCACTTACTAAAATAAATATTTTCTTCTAATAGGACTAAATACAAGAAAACATTAAACGACAGTCTCAGCGGTCTGAAGATGTTGATGAGACCCAAACATATCTTCATGCAGTGGGTGGTAGGGACTATCATAGAAGGATATTTGGCTTAGTTTCATTTGCGAATATATGTTATTCGCAATCCTCCACGTCTAGTACAACATTATCTAGTAGGTGGTCCACAACCAATGAAATTCAAGAGTTTTAGAGCACAGTGCAAACATCGATGAAGTATGTAGCTGAGCTCTGTAATGAGGTGGATGAGTTGAAGGGAAAGGGTGACACCTCATCTCACCAATCAAATCATCCGCAGTCACCAAATCAAAAGTGTACTTGTAGTCATTTCATTTGAATTACAAATACTTATTATGTACAATTTATTGTTTTTATTATCAATTAAGATAATTTTAACTTTATATTATCAAATAACTTTCTGTTTAAACAAATTAAATATATAAACAAATCAAATTATTATACATAGATAATTCATAACTGTTTAAATTATGCATCAACTACAAGATCATCAAATAAAATTTATTGACGGTATATTTTTTAAAAAAATTTCCAGTTAATTTACCAACGGACATTTGTTGTTCCGTTGATAAAATCAATTCTATTTACTGACAGAAGACAACAAACTGTCGGTAATCACAGACGGAATAACCAATTTCATCTCCAAATTTACCGATAGGATTTTTCGTAGAATAACCATCGGTATACTCACCGATGGAACAAACATAACTGTCGGTAATATTGTAACAAACTTACCGATGGAACAAACAATACCGTCTATAAATCTGCCACAAATAATAAACTAGTGGAGCATTGATAACCAAAAAGGCTTTGGATGTAATTCCAAATGACTAAGCTATGATAGCATCTGAAAAACAAATGATTTAAGTCCTCTTGTGAAATTGAACAAAGTACATATAGTAAGGTAGGGAGTGAAATTTTGATGATATACTCAGCGTCAAATATCCCGCAAATAATAAGCTGCAAAATAAAAGAATGATGACGACATATTTTTTTTAACCTTAAAGTAATTAACTTGTCTTAAGGTCCAAACAAGATCCTTTTATAAGATGTAGTAGTGAATTTAAAGTATCTATCTTCTGTCTAGATGATAGCATCCTTCCTATTTGAGTACAATGAGTATTAGGGAATTCTATATATGATTCCTTGAAAGCCCCTTGTAGAGTGATAAGGCTAATATTAGGCATTATTATGAATTGAATCCTTGACTCTGGTGTGAATAGATTTAAGTTGAGAGAATTCATTGAGCTTATATAGGGGCCTAATGTCATACCAATTGTCAAACGAAAGGTAAGTATTTTGGCCATCCCCTATAATATGTTTAATAGATTAGTGAACTATATTCCCTATGAGAAGAATCTGCCTCAGGGTCTAAGAAGTTTGTGGCTTTTGTTTGATACTCCATAATCTATTAGTTTTTATAAAGTAAAGATGGATTTGTTTCACCTACAAGACTTCCTTGTTAATGGCTAATATCCATAGTCTCTTGTCTTATAAAATTTTACTTAGAATCTAAGTGGATGTAATGCCTAAGCCACCATTCTGTTTAGGTAAGCAAATGAGGGACCATTTTACCTTTATGATGTTGCCTACTCCACTCTATAAGAAATCTTTAATTAGCTTATCAATGGATTTCATAATTCCTTTTGTTAAATCTATATGAGATAATCAGTATATAGAAAGGTTACTTAAAATTGAAAGTGATAGCTATAATTTTCCTCCATAAGAGAGCCGCTTATCACACTAGTTATTCAACCTTTTGTTAATGAAGCCTAGAAGATGAGTGTAATTTGATGTAATCAGTTTCTTGATGGTTATGGGCACTCTAAGATATCTAAGTGTAAGTTGTTAGTGTTTTAAGTCTTTTATACTAGTTAGTTGGTTTAAATTATCCCCAACTCCCACAAAGAATGTATAAGAGCTCTTGGATGGACTAAAGGCCAAACTCCACAAGGATTTGAATGTCTTTAATAAATAGAAGGCCAATTTAATTGACTAAAGGTCTGCTCCATATAATAAAAGTAGGTCATCAGTAAAGGAGAGTTGGAATAAATATAGCTTACTACATCTGTGACAATATTTGAATTCTGGTTCTCTTACAATATTATGCTTAGTAAGCCCTATAAAAATATCCATACAAGTTACTAATAAATAGGAAATCACCCTTTCTTAATCCATATGCTATTTTGAACGGCCTAGTGGGTTCCATATTCAAACAAATTGACTTTTGACGAAGAGCTTGGAATTGTATCTTTTAAAGAGTTCCAGGGTAATTAAAACATTATCACCAATATTCTTGCCAGGAATTAAAGCAGTTTATGATAGGTATATCATTTCACTAGACTTTTTACGCCTATTAGCTAGAATTTTTACAATAATCTTATAGAACATATTGTAACAAATAAATGGTTTATAATCATTTAAAAAGGAGGGATTAGAAACTTTAGAGACCAAACAAATATAATCTTTTTTAAATTTAGATAGTATTATATCAGACCTGAAATTTTCCTTTATAACCTCAATCACTATATGCCTAGTTTGGTCCTAAGTTTTTTGACAAATTTAGGCATTGAAGCTATTATGACTAGGAGCTTTGTTCGGATGAAATGAGAATAAAGTGCTTTTAACCTCCTTTGGTATAACCTTTTTGATCATATCAGAAGAGGAATGGCTCGAGTAAGACCACATTAAGACTAATCTCAGCTCTTCAGGTAAGTGACTCACTTTTTTATGGGTTTTAAGCAACTTTCTAAAATGTTCATGTTCAATGGCCTTCAGCTCTTCTTGTCCACTAATTTCTTTTCCCTTCTTATTAAAAGAAGAATTTTGTTTCTATTTCTCATGTCTTTTGTGACATTATGGAAAAACCTAGAATTTCTTTCACCTTCCTTTAGTTATATTATTTTAGACTTTTTTAAACTGGTAATTGAAGCACTTTAATGCACAGATATTTACTCAATTCATTGGCCTCTTATGCTAATTGTCAATAGTTTCTAGGCTAATTGTTCTTGACATTTGTTAAGAGAATCAAAGGCCTCCAATTTTTCCAAAAGTAATTTATTAGCTATCCTCTTTTGAATGTTGATGAGTTTAGCTTTGGTGCCTTTAAGCTTATGCATACACTTGTAAGCTTATCATTGATTAACTTTAATATTAGTCCTTTAGTTACTGCTAACCTAAGAATGGTGCTATAGGAGAGAACTAAAGAATCTAAACGGGGATTTTCCTTTAATAGCAACTTCCTTAATATGGATGAGGATCAAGGAATTGTCAAATGTAAGTTGGTTTCCAAAATTGGCAAAGCTAAGAGGATGTGAGAAGAGCCAACAAGAGTTCAAAAGGATTCTATCTAACTTCTTCATGAACCAAATTCTAGATTATTTTTATACCAAGTGTTATGATACCCAGTATAACAAATATGTTAGTTTTAGCTCCCTAGTCAGCTTACATAGTTCATAAGTAATAATTCTCAATTTGTTTCTGTTACCTTATACTTCATGAGGGGATAGAATATTGCTCAAGACCTTTGGTCTCTACCCAAACCCAAAGATTGCAAAAAATTATATGTAATTAAATTCACCAGCTAGTAACCAAGGGTTAGAGCTAGAACCCAGGGATTCCATATCTCTCTATAGTTGTTTCCTTTGAAATTTCCAATTTAAAACATAAATAACAGTAATGAGTAAAGAGGAGTTTGTGAGCAGAAAAAGTAGATTACAATAAACAAACTAGTTAGAGAAGGATCAATTGATCAGCTAAAAAATAGAGGGATCAAATGAGATGAGAATCCTTCTATTATAATGTGCAACATGATTGCTTAGAATTGTCCGTCCATTATTTAAAAATTAGAGTCCTTTTTTAATGTGCTCCTTATTTACTTTGGTTTCTACAAAACCAAAAAAAAAAAAAGAAGGCTTCTTAAAGCATAGAAAATACTTAAGGGCAATTTGTTTATATAAACTATTTAAGCCTCTTACATTCCAGACTAAAAGATTTATAAGCATAAGGAAGAGCTTACTTTTGTCTTCCTAGTTTTCCTTGTTAATTTGGTTTTACCAAAACTAGGGTCAAATGAGAGATTATATGTTACTAAGGGGATGTTTACATCACTTATGACCTGAATAGGTAACAAGGGTTCCTTTGAATCTAATGGGCTTTAAAGATAGGTTGATCTTCATTTTTATTACTGGCACTGTTGTTTGCTATAGAAGATGTAGTTGCTTTGCCTCTATTTGGGTTTGTTTGGCTACTTTTTCTAGCTCGGCTTCTATATTTGCCATGTTGGTAGTTTTCTTCTCCGAAGAAATAACTTTCCCTTGATAATTATTATTAAAAGGATACTTAGATAAATAAGTCTACTCTTCATTTATTTCTAAGGATTGAGTTTCTTTCTCCCTGGGTCTCCAAACTATCTCCTAGTTCTTTTTCCTTGGTTTTCACACATATCTAACTTCAAAAAAATCCTTCACCATTAATCCTCTATATTTAACCCTATGATTTTGATTTTATCAAGTACCTCCTTACTTAGATCTATCTTAACGTACATACAAGTAAATATAATACTCTTCAATATGGCCTTGTTCTCATCTAGGCTTAATGGCTTCCCTAAGGCACTGACTAGATAGCTTAGACATTCATCTGGTCAATACTCTAATGAACGTTAGCCTATAATGGTATGGTTCTTAGTTTCACCTTGTCTATAGAAAATTTTGCACTCCATTTCCTGACAATTACAAGTCTTTCCTGAATATGCCAAGGGCCTATCCATAAAATTCTAAGCAGAGTCTTCATAGGTGAATCTGAAGATAAAAGAGTTATCTTCATTGACCATTACACTTTCAAGTCCAAATTTTCACCAGCTTGAGTTTGCCTATTAATGCATTATCAGGTATGCCAGGTGCTTTTCCAAAAAGTAGTCAATTAGAGAAGTACTTCATTTCTTAGCTCCTATTTATAGAATTTCAGGAAGAGAAGCAAAAGGACCAAGGGAATTAACTAGGGATGATAATGGGTGGGGCTAAGCCAGGATGAGCTTGGATTGGGCCAGTGTCTGTCAAGGCTTGGGCTTGGCCTGACCAGGCTTGAGGCTGGCTAACCTGAGCTAATTTTCATTATTTTTATTAAATAAAGGCAACATTATGTTGTTTTGGCTACCTAAATTATTTTGACTTCGGGTGGGGCCGAGCCTGGACCCTTTTACCATCCCTAGAATCAACTAAGGCAATGCATCATTTTATCAAAGTAATTTAGGTCCCCAACAACTTTGCTTCATGTTAACTTTTAGGGCTAAGGTATTGTTGCCTTCTCTGAAGGTCCAAGATATCATAGGGGGAAGGAATGCATGGTTAGAGTCAAGTGTAGGAGGCAGAGAAGTGACTAGGGTCGAGGAATGATAGGATGAGGAAGATGAGAAATTGATGAGAATTTAGTTCTACATTACTATTTACAGTTAAAAAACGACCAGGGACTAAGAAGCGGGAAGAGACAATGGAAAGGCAAGAGGTTTAGATGGAAAGAAATTTAGTAAGAAAGTTTAAGTGCTGAGCTGGCTAGAGAGAGGGTAGAGGTTATCCTTCTAACCCAGTTCATGGTTAACACACTTACTCAACCGAAACTTAATGATCTTACCTGCTTAAACTAATAATAATCTAACTTAAGGGTTATTATGCACCCCTTTAAGTAGTTGATAATTTCGACTAACACTTCCATTTCATTATTGGAGAAAGGATTAAATTAGATCCTAACGTTTTTATCAAAATTCAATTGGCCAAAAGAGCAATTTGGCCTCTAACATTTATACTGAAATTTAAGTTAAACTTTAACGTTTCGAAGAGTTTAAAATGAATCGTAATGTTTGGAAAACGTTCAAACAACCTCTGACCGGATGAGATCACTAACGGAGTTAGGCCTCAGTCAATAAAGTGTTGACTTTTTTTCTAATGTGGACTTTTTAAAAATTTTATTAAAGTGAGACCAATATTAATGAAATGTGTGTTTTTTGGATTCTGAGTTGTCGTATTCTCAAGAAAATGGTAAAAGAATCCAAATTTAATTTGTTTTCTCCTCGTCGAAATCTTCGTCGGGGTAGTTGTTTTTCTTCTGTAACTTCATCATTTGCCATTGTCACCGATGGTCCACAGCAGCTACCATTGTTTGAGTGCCAACCAAAATCGTATAAAGGGCCATTAGCAAAGGAAGTGCTTCAAAAGAGAGAGAGGTTTCTTAGTCCCTCCCTCTTCTACTACTACCAGAAGCCTGTGAGTGTAGGTGATATATCAACCCTTTTAAAATTTCTACCACATATGTTAAAAATTGAATCTTTCTTATAAGTTTTTTGGTGGGTTTTGGTTATATCTGTAGTTGAACATCGGAGAAGGGAAGTGCAATAATTATATGATGAAAAGGGAAGGAGGTATCTGGATGCGTTTGTTGGAAAAGTGATAGTCTCATTTAGCCATTTCCACCCTCTTTTTTTGGAGGCCATTATAGAGCAAAGTAAGCTTCTTAAGCAGGCTACCATTATATCCTTGCATCATGCAATCGCTAATTTCGCTGAGGCCTTAGCTGCCAAGATGCCTAGGAACCTCAAGTTCTTTGTTTGATTTCTTTTCTCTTCGTGTTTTTACGATAGCCTTAATGCTTGTAAGGACTATAGAAAGATGGATTCTTTATTCTTTGGCTAGTTGATCTTAAAGTGAGAATGTGTTTTTAGCAAACTGTAAGTTGTTATTGGCGTTCGTGTATAACATACACCAAACTGCACCTTCAAAATTCCAAAAATGTACTATTTCAATTCCATGGGAACACTTCCATTTTCTAAAATTTCCACATAGGACTCACTTTAATAAAATTTCAACAAAAAAATTTGGAATAGTTCTTCACTACGCTGTCTCTTCATCCGAATAGACAAGATGGAGGGTAAGCAATCGAAAAGCGATAAAGCCAGTGGCAAACTTAAGGAGTCGACCCCTCTCATAGGGGACAACTGAATCACTAAAAAGAATCAATTTTGGACTCAGGGGAAAGCGACCCAGACCCAGGCCCAGTAGTAAGGTCATTTCGAGACACTCTTTTGCAAAAAAACTCATTAGAGAAGTATCATCAACTTACAGACGACGAGGAGCTAGAATTGCATAACGAGGATGTGATAATAAACCGTGAGGGTCCCTTCCCTTCGGTTCAGTTTTCTACTAAGATTCAAGGTCTGTTGGAACAACCGTGGAGGAAGGCCATTATTGTAAAACTCCTGGGGCGTCGGATTAGATGTATGGCACTCAACATCAAACTGCATACACTATGGAAAACTGAGGGAGATTTCAAGATTATTGATCTTGCGAATGATTTCTTTTTGATTAAGTTTGACAGAGATAATGATCTCCAATATGTCTTAACGGGAGGCCCTTGGACTATTCTCAGACATTATCTCACCATCCAAGCATGGATGCCGTAATTTAGGGGAGAGGAGCATGTCCTTCGCAGTGTTATCGCCTAGGTCAGGATATTAGGAATAACACTTAAATATTATCATAAAAGTGTTCTGAGAATGGTCGACTTGTTAATTGGGAATGTTGTTAAGATCGATCGACTAAGAATGCAACAAGAGGCAACTATGCACTCATCGCTATGGAGGTTGATCTTAGTAAGCCTTTAGTGTTGAAAATTATGGTGGATGGTGTCGTGTTACAGGTGGAGTATGAAGGACTGCCTATCATTTTCTTTACTTGTGGGAAATATGGTCATTTATCCATGACTTGCCCAAACCATGAGAAGCAAGATGAGGAGTCTGGTAATCTGTCACAGGATAGCGAGGAGGTAGTGATGATTCCTGGAAGGGCAAGACTGACTAACGATTTGGTGGTTCTGGCAAAGCCAACTTATGACTCTTGGATGATTGCGCCGTAGAAGGGACATATTTGGAAGAAGCAAGCCTCCAATATCCTAGAATTGTCATCCAAAGCCAAAGTGTGGGCCCACTATATGGGTCTCACTTTGATGTGATAGCACCTACTGACAGTGAATCTTTGGAAGATAACTTAGCAGGCCACTCAAGGCATGAAGCCACTGGTCCTTTAGAGCAACATTTAAACCCACCACACTAAACTTGCTTTGTCATTAATATGGTTCCTAGAAATAACAAAAAGCAACTCATTCACGCAACCAGTCCACCAGCTACTCCCATTACACAAATTACCCATGAATTACCTAGGGAATTATCCCAAACTCCCTACATCCTAAGCCCTCAACGCAACCTTCCAACCCCTACTCAGAAGCCAAAATCCCATACCATTTTAAACCCTATAAAGCATTCGATGGTTCTATTGTCAAACCTGACCCAAACCTCAATGCACCCCACCTATACACACTTAGACATCCCCGGTCCCAGTAGACCTCCCGCTCACGATTACGAGTCTAATCTACAAAATGGCAGGGTTATAGAAAGTATACCCTCAGATCTACACCCTCCTTCCCTGCTTCATTGTTTAGAGCAAACAGATACGTCCAGGGCTGATCACGAGGATGAGGAAATGGTTGTTGATAAGGAATCTTCCGGCCCCTTAGAAACTAGTGAGATACTACCTATTGAGGTCGAGGTGGCATTAAGGGGCCTCCAGCTATAGAGTCATAATTTTGCCTTCGTATAGCTTTTAGTTGTATCATATAGAATTGTCAATGCGTGGCATCCCCTAATTTTTGTCGAAATCTTCGCATCTTTGCACCATGTATAAGCCTGATCTTATCGCATTGTTGGAACCTCGCGTCTCGGGGAAAAAAGCAGATGAGGTCATTTGACGCAGTGGTTTCGCTCGCTCTCACCACATTGAAATTGTTGGGATTAGGGCTGGTATCTGGCTTCTTTGGCACAACGATTTGAGACTCAGAATCCTAGTGAACAATTTCAATATATTCACTTGATGGTAGAGTTGTTAGAGCACAAGTTGTTTCTTATGGTTGCATATGCCAATCCGAATCCCCTAACTCGAAGGAGCTTCTGACCGAATCTTTTGAGAGTTGAAAACCAGCTTTTGGACCATTGGCTAGTTTGTGGCGATTTCAATTGTATTTTACATGACTTTGAAAAATTAGGGGGTCCCTTGAATAAGGGAGCCTGCAGATTGTTTCAAGATTGGCTTTTCAATGCCCAAATGCTTGATCTTAGATTTAAAGGGCAGAAGTTCACATGGACATGGGGTGGAGTTTATGAATGCCTCGACCAAGTAGTAAACAATGTGGCATTTGTTGAGAGCTTTCCCAACACCACTGCATTCCACCTTCCGAGAGTGGGCTCTGATCATTGCCCTTTTCTCATTCGAACTTTGCCCATATAGAAATGAGGTCAATCAGCGAAGTGATTTCAATTTCTGGCTCCTTGGTTGTTAGACACAAGTTTCCTACCTGTCCTGCAGAATGTATCGCATATGTCTACTTTTCATCCAATATCGCTTAGTTTGTGGACAAAATCTCCCTATGGAATGTGGAGGAATTTGGTAATATCTTTAAACGAAAAACATATTTGTTGCAGCGGTTGGATGGAGTTCAACAAACTTTGGCTATGCACGGGACGTCTACTCTTAAACATATGGAAGCAAAATTACAAAGGGAATTAGATCTGGTTCTGGCTCAGGAAGAAATTTATTGGCAACAGAAATCTTGGATAGATTGGCTTCAACACAGGGATTGAAATACGTCTTATTTCCATCTCGCAATACTTTAGTAAAAACGTAATATGAGAGTGGAGGCCCTTAAGGATGATCAAGGAACTGTGTTCCATAGGGAGGCTTTGAGGAGACATATCGTTGACTACTTTACCAATCTATATACTTGTTTGACTATTGCCGATCAGGTGATGACCAGTTTCATGGGTTTGATGACAGAGGAGGAAATCTGCAATGCCATCTTTAGTATGAAGCCAATGAAGGCCCCAGGTCCCGATGGCATTTCACCCATCTTTTACCAAAAATGTTGGAATGTAGTCGGCACTTCTGTGTGTAAGTTGGTGTAGGATATCTTCAGGACTCAAATCCTTCAGCAAGAGCTGACTGAAATTCTCCTTGTGCATATCCTGAAGATGGAGAATGCAACATCTATCGAGATGTTTCGCCCTATCATCCTATGTAATGTTAATTATAAGATACTCTCGAAGGTGATAGTCAACTACTTAAAAGGTGTTCTTCCGTCGATTATTGGCCCAGCACAAACAAGTTTTGTACCTGGGAGACATATTACGGACAATATTATTCTTGCCCAAGAAGTTATTCATTCTATGCAGAAACAAACTAATAGAAAGGGTTTTCTGGCGATAAAGGTGGATTTGGAGAAAGCGTATGACATGCTTTTATGGGATTTTATACGAGACACTTTACAACAGGTAAGATTTCTGGCAGATTTGATAAATCTGATTATGGCATGTGTGACATTGTCTAATATGCGCCTTCTAATTAATAGAGAGGCTTCGGATCCTTTTTTCCTAGTAAAAGGTATTCATCAAGGTGACCCTCTTTTGCCATATCTGTTTGTATTGTGTATTGAGCGTCGTACGCAAAAACATCGTTCAGGCTGTGGCGCATGGACAGTGGGCTCCTTTTCACTTTAACAGTTAGAGCCCTCCCTTCTCTTATATTTTTTTTGCGGATGATTTGTTATTATTTTTTGAAGCTTCCACGACACAGGTCAAGATTATCCATCAATTGGTGGAGGATTTCTGTACTCAATCAGTGTTGCAAATCAACGCTGCTAAAACTGTCGCCTTTTTTTCACGAAATGTACAAAGGTAGGAGAATGTCACATTATCTCACCGACTAGGATTTCAGGCCACAGAAGATATGGGTCGATACTTGGGCATGTCGATTTTGCATGGACGAGTTACTAGGAGAACCTACGATGGCATCCTAGAGAAAGTGCATAAAAGGTTAATGAGTTAGATTGCCTCCAATCTTTCACTAGCAAGCTATGTGACGTTGGCCAAGACGGTGCTACAAAGCCTTCCTTATTTTTCCATGCAAACGATTAAACTACCATATTTTCTTTGTGATAAGATTAAGCAGCATGTTTGTCAATTTATCTGGGGCTCATGCACTCCTAATCGCAAGCTCAGTTTAGCGGTATGGGATGATTTGTGTTGTTGTAAAGAAAGTTGCAGTTTGGGGATTAGGAAGATTCGAATGATGAACGAAACGTTCCCTATGAAAACGGGTTGGCAATTGATACATTCTCCAGATAAGATATGGTTCAAGGCGTTGAGGGCTAAGTAGGGCATTTAGGATGCTGTACCATCGGTGTTAAAGAGGAAAGGCTCATCTTTTTGACAAGCAATCGAATCTTTGTGGGGTAAATTTTCAACTAGCCTCGCTTGGACTACTGGTAATGGCAAACTTGCTAGGTTCTGGACTAATAGATGGTCGATCAATAAGCAACCTCTAATGGCTTATATGACTAGAGCTCTTCCGAAAAATACATTGACCGAACCAGTGAATACTTATAGGGGAGATGGCTATGGCATCGATTTAAGTCCTAGCTTCCTCCTGAGATCCTAATGAGTTTCGCTTCGAGTCTGAGACCTCTATACAGAAACGATGAAGATGAATTTTATTGGCGACATTCAGCTACTGGTCTGTTCTCAGTCAGGTCAACATATGACATATTGATGGAGGACGATGAGCCCCTCAAGAACAATGAGTGGACACCAGTTTGGATGTGGAAGGGTCCAGAGTGAATTAAACTCTTTCTTTGGATAGCAGTCAAGGGCAATCTCCTCACACAATGGAAATTAACTCGTAAGCATGTGATCCAGGATAACAATTGCCACCATTGTGAGGAGGGTATGGAGACTTTACTTCATGCTTTATGGGACTATCGATCGGCTAGATTGGTGTGGAACCAGTTAGTGTCAGTGGATGTATGGCCTAAATTTTTCTCATTACCTTTGCACGAGTGGCTTCAGGTCAACTTGCGTAACCAATAGGGTATGAGGATGACTGCAGATTGGGATATATGGTTTGGGGTTGTAGTTTAGCGTATCTGGACTTGGCAAAATCTAAAACTTTTCCAGTAATAGGACTCCACCCCACCAGTGCAAGTCCAGGACATTATAAACAAAGTTTTTTAGATTCAGCTTGTGTATACGAAATGTAACCTTCATCCCTTTAATTTACAGCATGACAAAGAGCAGCCATGGCAGCCTCCTCAGCATGGCTGGACGAAACTGAATGTCAATGGAGCTATTAACCCTTCTACTGGGTTAGCTACAGTGGGGGGATTGATTCAGGATCATACTAGTGCGTGGATTAGGGGGTTTGCTCTAAATTTGGGCAGAGGTTCCATCCTTACAACCGAGCTTACAGGTATTTTTCACAGCCTGCAGTTTGCATGGTGTCACGGCCTACGACACGTTCTGGTAGAGTCTGATTGCGAACTGACTGTTAACCAAATCCGTCACTGGACAAATGTCCAAGGTAATGGGCAGTTATTTCACAGTATTTAAGAGCTCATCAGTTGGGACTGGCAAGTAACCATCTAGTATTTGACAAGGGAGGCCAACAGGTGGGCAGATTACATTGCGAAATATGCTTGCCATCTAATGAATGTCCTCATGTTTTGATTTGCCCTCCACTTGGGTTGGGAGACTTACTGAACGCTGATAGTAGATTTCTTTTGGGAGAGTAGCTTATAGGTAGGTTGCCTCTATTTCAAAAAAAAATATTAAGGAGGTGTTTGGCAAACAGCTTATCAGCTGTTTTTTAGCTTTTTGACCATCTTAAAAAGCTATTAATGTGTTTGGTGAATGGCTTATTAGTTAGCTTATTTAACTCCAATAAGTTGATTTCTAAAAGCTCCATAAAAGGAGCCTTTGGGATTAGCTGTTTGCCTATGACAGTATTGCCCTCCACTTTGCTCTCTACTCTTGTTCTGTGTGTTTTCAAAGTTGGTTTTTTTTTATCGTATTGAAGTTTGGAAGAATATAATAAAGGGGTTAATTAAACTTTTTAATCTTTATTTAATTTTATAATATTAGTTTACAT
>JAOTJB010000210.1:7349524-7367966 GCA_027123815.1 Erythroxylum minutifolium | reverse complement strand
TTAAATAAAATTTTAACTCAAAATATCATTATATTTTATCATCTATATGATATTGACATGTCTCTAAAATTTTCTTTAGTAAAATCACATGCTAAATGTATCACTTCCTTTTCTCACTTTGAAAACTCTTCTCAAACCTAACATATATCCAAGCAACTTGGTTCACAAAAGCTTAGTATCAATTATACTAAGCAAAGGTAATTTTTTACTTTAAAAAAATATGAATTTAAGAAAAGCAAGTAATTGGTTATATTTCATAACAAGTAAAGGACTTTAACCATTTATTTAGTTACTCTTACTCTTTTATTTGAAATAATAACTCTTGCTATTATTTCAAAAAGATTAATCCATCTAATGGACTAAGATCTTATTCAAATTTAGTTAATCATGAGTTACTCAACAAAATAATCAAACTTAAATTAAGTAGATAACATCTTTATGAATCTCATCTCATGTGACTCCTAACCTTATTTCAAAATTCATATGACCATAAGTTACTCATTCAATTCATACTAATTAGTTAAGTAGGGATCATTAGCTTAAATATTTGAGTCAAAAGAATCTAGAGTCACTCAATTAGCCTTATAATAAACAAAACTCTGGATTTATTATAATATATTAAACATATAAAACATGCAATTTATACAAACATAATCAAATTATATGCATGAAATATCAAGCTTTGTTTAATTTTAATTATTGATCTTTATAATCTAAAATGATATTTTCAACTCTTTGAAGAATTAAATTAGATTAAACTCATCGATTTATAAATGAATCATATTCACATTTCAAATAAAATTTTAATTTGGTTTGAAAATAATTTTAAAATTCAAATTGGAAATAGGAAATCATTCCTTAATAAATTAGAATGTATTTTTAATTAAAGAAAAGTTATATTTTAATTAATAAATAAAACTTATTTTTTAATTAATAAATAAAATACCTTTCAAATTTTAACTAAGTAAAAAGATACATTTTGTAATAAAGTAAGAAATTTATTATTCAAATATATAAAGAAATAATTTTTAAAACAAATAATTAATTAATTTAGTTTATCTTAATCAAATTGAAATAAATAAATTTAACTCAGGAATATATTCCTTAATTACTTAAGAAAATACCTTTTTAAATTTTAAAGGAGTCTAACTAATTACTAATTTGAAAATAATTAAAAATAATTAATTTTAAGTATATGAAATAATTTTCTAAAACTAGAATTTAATTGAAATAAATTTATTATTAATAAGAAATGACTTGAAATTTCTAAAAAAATATCTTCTCTTAGAGTTTTGATAAAGAATAACAACAAAACTTATGTTGCATAAGTTTCATACGTGATCAATCAAATGTCGTTGTGCTTTTGAATTCAAATCGAATTAACTGCACCCAACTCTAATCAATAATTTAAGATATTTATAGTAAATTATTATTTAAGATAAATTTACTTAATTTTAAGAGTTTAGTTGGATTGTTATATTAGTAACATTTAATTGCCTATTTTTTACTGTTAATTTTTAATAGAAGTCTAAAAGAAAAAAAATTGAAAACTGCAATTAATTTTTTTACTTAAATCATAAGAAAATACTGTATCTTTTACCCTTTAAAAATTTTATATGAGTTTGTATAAATGAACCAGACCCTGCATAAAGAGCCTAATAGAATCTATCATTTAGTAAAACTATGTAATTCTAAACTTACGCAAACCTCGTATTTTAGTAAAACTTATTGTTGTAGTAGTTTTGCACTATTATATTCTCAATATATTTATTCAATACGAGTTATAATATGCACTAAAGAATCTAATCAAAACGCTTGTTAAAGTTATTAGCGGCGAATTTTTATATGGAAAGGAAACATACTTGTAGTATTACTGCTGAGAATAAATATCAAACAAGACATCAAGTATATCCGGCCAAAGATGGAACCTACCATAGCAAATAGAATTTCGCGCAAGCAAGTGAGCACACCTATTATCACGATGCCTAATTCAAAAGGCTTTAATGTTCGGCCAAGAAACAAGAATGGCCTTACAATCAGAAACTATTAAACCAAACTCAGAACAATCCTCAGTAGAGGAATTAATAGCAAAGTATAAAGACTGACAATCTATAAAGATATAACCGGATCAGAAAGAGTATCTCTTGCATAACACAAACACTGCCTCAAGGCTAGTGCTTCTGCAATATCAGCACGATTTCCACCCTCCTCAAAGCCAGAAATTGCTAAGAAGAAATTGCCCTCAGTATCTTCAACAGCCAAGCCGGATCCAACAAAATCCAAGGCTTCAAATAGGACTCCGTCAACATAGGCTAATTAATCAACGGGATGATTAATATGTGCAAGCTAGGTAGGTGCCGCACCGGTATAAACAGCAGCAGTGGAGGCCTTAAAATTTAACGACCGTTTCTTGAAAACTAAAATCAAACAGTTTTCAGTTGTAATATACAACCGAACACTCAAATTTTGCACAGAAGACGTAGCTGCAACCAAATAAATACGATGCGGAACAAAAGTCAACTTTTCATATCACTTGTTTCTGATAAGGGACTTAACTATTCTATAAACATTCATCTATTCAACTTTTGTAGATATCATTTATCACATGAATAGACACAAAATAACAGATAATTTGTCCCCCTTTATGGCCACTAATAATTGGAACCAAATTTTTTATATCCACTATTTTGTATCAATTTTGTTCGGAGCGATCTTATTTATATAAATATATAAAATTTATATAAAATTCAAACAAATATATAGATAAAATCGAATGGAACAAAATTAGTGCTGGTCACGAAGAATCATATCTCCTAAAAATTGCGAAAAGCAAAAATAGATAAAAACAATTGGCTTAGCCTTTTAAGACATTGACATTGGCTCACATGTCTCATCCACAAAACACTTCCACGTGGTGCAGGGACCCTCAGGAAGCTTTGGTTCTACGCTGCCCCTTTTACAGTGAACTGGCAGAGATTCCCTGTCGAGTTTCATACAATCCCATATAAAAGAAACCCAACCTCTTATATGGTATGAAACCGTCCTACTTCATGCATGATCACTCACTAACATAAATCGTATCGATTCAGTGTTTGGTTCCTTCGCCTGGACTGTGGGTCTGCCTCATCTCTGATAAGACCGATCAGATCTCACGTATATAATCTAGAAAAGTTTTTTAGTCATGGCCACAGAACGACGAACAATCTTCTCTACTCGAAAGCATTCCAGTGCAATTTAATATGCTTGAACAGATTGCTATGAAGATAAACAGGAGATGGAAATATATAATTCACTAGCTTCAGTCTATGCCCCATCAGAAAATTTGGGGACTTGTAATACTTCTACGGACACTGCCCGAAACTTGACTCGACAACGAGTGGTTCTGATGAACTCACATGGTCGAAGTTTCTCCCCAGAAAGAAGAAAAGAAACAAAAGAACTGTACATCTAGAAAGTAAAAGAAAAGGTGTGGAGAAACATGTAATCATGGTTCTCCACATCAAAATAAGCTAGAGGTAATCCTCAATTAATGCGTGCAATTAGGGATTAGCTAACCAATTCCCGCAGATCAATGAAGATGGTTATAGGCAAGGAACTTCAAATAGTAGACTTGTAAACTTTTTACACGCTAGAGTAAAGATAACCCATCGAAAGCTTATCCGCGAACCTTTCCACTCCCCAGAGTGAGCTCAAGATCATCCACGCCTATCTCATGAATTCTCTCCCCCTCCCACGGTTTTACCCTGCCATTCTCAAACTCAAACTCCGAGTTCCTCCCCTTCTCTGTGGTTGTTGCAGCAGCCCAGCCTGGTCCCACATTCCCATTAACTCCACCCTGAAGAACACTCGGTGGAGCTAGCGGCTGTACAAGATTAAAAGTTGGTGAAGGAGGAGCCACTTGAGGTGCTGCTGTATGGACGCTCACCCACCGGCCAGAGTCCATGGCACAGGCATCAGATTCGTCACATTCTGGTATTGTAGCTGGTGTGAGATGATGGCACCGAGTAGGGCTTGAAGGAGCAGAGGCAGCGAAAAGGGGGTGGCGAAATGAGTTCAGAGAGACATTTGAAATGGATTCCCAATCAGATTTGTGCTTGGAATTCCTAGTCGGGGAAGAGAGTGGTGGGGTTACAGGAGCACTATTGGATATTCTAAGAGGGGGAAGATTAGTGGGGATTGAAGCTATGTTGCGGAGGAATGGAAGGAGATATGAAGAGGGGTTCATATCCAATCGACTGGGACTGGGAAATGAGGAAGATGAGGGACTAGCATGATAAGAAGGCACTGGACTAGGGTAGTTTGAGGATTGTGGGCTTGGTTGAAGGGAAGAACAGGAGCTTAAGTTTGTTGGAGTGCTTCCAATGTCAGTTGGAAGTGGCTTGCAACCCTGCAAAACAAACAAGAAATGAATCAATGTGTTGGTATACACAAGAGGTAAGCTTTTCCTTTTGGGACTGTAGATAGGACAAAGAAAACTTCCATGGATGTAATGAAAAGGAACTAATTTAAGAAAACTTCCATGGATGTAATGAAAAGGAACTGATTTATCGCTAATCCGACAACACCAATCCAAGTGGAGCAAAGATTAAGAACAAAAGAAAAAGAAAAAGACTAATACGGAAACAGACTCGTTAAGGAAGGTTGCTCAAGAAGGAAACAAAAGTTTTTCCAAGACGACTCCTTGTACTGGATCAGAATTCTAAAGTATGATACATATCAGATATCACTTTATGCAAATTGTAACTTCGAATTGAATATAGGATCAGGAAAAGTTGGACCAGAAACAGCCTTGACCGGGCACAAATTGGAAGCGAACTGTTAATAATAAGGAAATCCAAAGAACAGAACACAAGAGGGAAGATCAATTGAAATCTTTACCAAAATCTACGAAAACAGAACGACCCTTGAAAGCAGATCTACGAAATATTGACTATTGCAAAGAGGAAGAAAGGTTGAAAAAAGAACCTTGCGATAAATGGTGCCATCTTCTTCAACCGTCCAGCCAGCCTCAGCACAGAGAGCTTTTAAGACCTCGTTATTGTCACAGTGCTTAGGAAGCTTGTAGTTGCCTTGAGCTCTAAGTCCTGAGTATATCTTAGCAGCTATGGCTCTTCTCCTCCTCTCTCTTCGCTTATTATTTTCTCTCTCCTTCCAAGTCGGAGTTCTCCCTGAGGATCCACCGGCTGTCATTTTTCCGGTGAAAAAGCAAGCCCCTTTAACTCTCTCTTTCTCCCTAGCTTCTGTATATATGGTGAAGACGTGATTTGTGTGTCTTTATCACAAGGTCACTGCTGTCTTGATGAAGTTATGAACAAAAAGTATGCTGCTTTCTCAGGCCCTCATGTCTCTCTTAACCCTCTTTCACACTTGCAGGAAATGGATAAGTTTATGTAAAGGAGAGGAAAGGTATACATGATTAAGTTGATGCAGAAAAGTGTAAATAGAGAAAATCAAAACCCTTTTTTGAGATGAAAAGGACATTCACAAGAGCTCCATATGCCATGCCACTCCCAACCCCTTCGAAGAGCGTGTAAAGGAGGAATCTTTTGCAAGCAAGTCATGCGAGAGACATGGTACCTACGGTGCTTGGTGGAAGATCCAGTTATTGGATGACGTTCAAAAATGGCCGAACTAGCTCTTAATTTAGTTCTTTATAGTTTATACTATGGCTAACTGGGGCTTTTGGCCTAATCTTATGGTTCACTCTACTCCTTTCTCGATTTGTAACACAAAGAAATTAAGGCACAAAAGGGAACGGAAAGTTGATGAATCTTATGACCTCACCATCTCTGCTTTGGTATGAGTGTCACTAAGTATTAAAAGGTGAAGACCTTTTGCCTTGCCTTAAAATCACACAAATTTCAGAAAATTCAATATAGGGGGGCTGAAGAAGTCAGAGAGTTATTGTGTGTTGTAATCGTATGTGTTTAGTTGAATTTCTATTATAAGAGATTCTATCACATACTTCTTTTAATAAATGAGTGATTTTGATGAATTCTAAATCACACTTTGTTTATTTTATTGAAAAAGAAAATTCTCTATAAATTTTGTTTGGGTAGACTATAAGAACCAGTCAAGGTGGAGTCCCCTCGAGATGAGAACATAACAAACAGAGCGACGAAGCGGGGTCCTCTTGGAAATTGGAATGGTTCTCCCTCACATTACATTGGGCTCCTGCTATGATTGTCAATTTACTAAAGAGCGGGTGGCCGTGTAAGAGAGCGTGCATGAGTCATAACGTGTGGATGCCCACAGAAAGCAAAATTGTCGTGGGGTTTTTGGGGGTTAGGAAGATGCCCTCCTCTCCGGCATTTGGGGTGGCTCTGACGTGATGTTCAGTTTGAACGGTACAGATATGGACAAAGAAAAGGGTAAAAGGCGTGGTGTAGAGCCATCAATGAAATATGAATAGGGTTGGTGCCAATGTGCTTTAGGCAGTGTCGAAGAATTTTTCAGACACGTTCGGGTTTTAAGTTTAAGATTAAAATTTTTTAATATTAATTTATTAAATAATTAATTTTAATTTAAAAACTAATAATTATGCATTTCAATTAACATAAACATATAAAAATACTAACAAAACAAAATATATTGTTACATCAAATTTAGATAGAACAAGAATGAGTTCTTTAAGATCATTAAGATTTGAGATCTTGACTTTAAGGCTTTTAAACTCTTCAAAAGATTATACGAATTTGTATTGCTATTTAAAATTCAATATCAAGTATTGAAATTAAGATTTCATTTAATTTTGAGTATTCCTTAAATGGCATATCACCAAAAAAACAATTTATATTCAAATATTTATATAAGATATATTTGAATGATAATAATTACCCATTCTTTAGTTCTTTACAACCCTGCTTAGGCGGGAATTTGGGTCTGTTTGGTTTGGTTTGGTTTAGTTCTTTACAAAAAAAATTTAAAATTTTTCTCAATTTTACAAAATTTTAAAAAATAATAATTAAATACTCAAACTAATAGACGAAGTGAAAAGACTTAAATTTAGGAATTTCAGTCCTCAAAATGATGTAGCCTAGATATGTTTAATTTATTAATTTAATTAAACAATATATTTTAGTTAAACTTAATTGATTAGTTAGTTTAATTAGATCTGACACTTTATAAATTAGCAAATTTAACTAAGACATTAATATTAGGTTAAAATTGAAAAAAATTAAAAGTTTTAATATTTAATTATTAAATTTTAAAATTCGAATTATAATTGTAAAATTAGATAAACTTTGAATTTTTTTATTAGCCCGATATAAAATCAAAATATGATGAAACATTTTATAACTTGAGATGGGTAGATTTTCAATCCATAGAATGTTTTCTTCATTCGTATTGTACTTTGGGTGAGACACTCACGTGAAAGTTGTTTTTAGAGGAGATGGATGAGTGGAGACGAAGGGTAAGGATCAGATTTTTTATTTTAATTATGATATTTTTATTATATTTTATTAAATTTTATTTATATATTTATGTAAATTTTATATAAAAATATAGATAAAATTTAATAGAATAAGATTAGAGTCTAAGAAATAAAAAGTAAAACAAAGAATTTGAGGTGGAAGTGTAGAGTCTTCTTCGCTCGTAAGAAAATTCTCATCCGAACACACTACATTACCTTCTCCACTCCAATAACAAAATCACAACTGAATTTTAAGCAATAATGAACACTACAAGTCCAAAGGCGACAGGACTGCAGGTCGTAATCTGGCACGTGCTGCTGCTGAACCATCTAAGCTTGAGGGAGACTCGTCCAGCTTAGCTGGCAAAGCCTATATCCACACACCACGTCTGTCGTCTGCCAATTTCTAGTGCCACGTGTCCCCTCTCCCACACGGTCTTGTCCACTTACAAGAAATATTCTCTCACTTGCGTCTTCGCTGGCACCAGATTACCACGTGCGAATTCCATTTTCTTCATCTTGTTTTTTCAGGTTTTTTCTTTTACTCTTATTTTACAAAATTAATGCTAACGTTAATATCATTTTAAAATTATATTCATAATAAATTAAAAGTTTTATTTTTATTTTTATTATTACGGGGAAATCAAATAATTTTTTAAATATAATTTACCCTTGAAATTTTTGTATGTTTTAATAAAATTTTAAGAATATATAATAATAAAATATGATATGCAGTGAATTTTGAATAATGACTTTTGTCTCCCGACTAGTTTTCGTAATTAACCTGAAATTATAAATAAATAGAATAAATTTTAAAATAACCAGTAATGTTACACTTTTATGACTTTTTGACCTGAAATTATCAATAATGGATAGTCATGCAATTAAAATTGAAATTGGCTGAGAGATTAAATTCAAATGACACATCTTTTCATTTGCATGCTTTGGGATCAGAAGAGCTGGACCAAGCACGAGTGAGAAAGGGAAGGGCATAGCTTTCGGTTGCTATCCGACAAAGACCCGAGACCCCACATCTCACGTGGCCTAAGAACGAGACTAAAGCAAACTCTCGTCAGGTTTTCTTCGCTTCAGGATAATGATTAAATGTGCTAAAGAGAATAAGTGAATTTATAAATGTATTTTTATTATTAAATCACGCTCAAAATAAACTTTGTGTAACTTTTTTAGTTTTTAGTAAATAAAAATAATGCTATTGAGGATACGATGTAATTGTTAGCTGTTGGACATGCATGTTGGTTGGGACGGACCTCAACCAATGTAGTAAATCTAAATCCCCTTGATGAAATTTAGGCATTTTTCTGTCTGGTAACTACAAACCTTCAGTAGTATTTAATAATTATAAGAATCATTAAAATGATAATTATCTAAATTCTTTCAATAAAGAAGTTGAAAGGGAACGGAGAGAGGAGAAAGTGCAAAAGTGCGGCTCTTTTTTTTTCTCCCTCGTTACAACATGGTGTTTGCAGTATCTTCGCTAATCAAATGTTGAGTTCAACTGGGACGAGATCTTGTAGAAGAAAATCCATTAGCTAAATGTTAAAATTATTAGAAAGATGAAAAAAATTAGGAAGTTATTATTCTAGTGATTTTCATGATCATTATTATTAATATTACTTAAATTATTCTATATATTACAAGTTATTCATTAGAGTATAAAAATAATTTAGACAATATTTTCGGTGATAGACCATAAAACTATTAAAGTTACGATCTTGTAGTCGGCTTCGGAAAGCATTTCCCATTTACGAGACATCTGTTAGGAGACAAAAAACACAATTCTTTAAAAGATCACAAAAAAGTAACGACAACGTGTTCTAATTTTAATCAGTAAATATCAGAATGAAAATAAAAACTTAATAAAGAATCAAATATTGAGATTTACATGAAAAACATTTCAATGTTAAGAACACAATATAGGTAAAACCGATAAGCAAATTCACTAAATTTAAATAAGGATTTACAAAGTTTAATATCTCTTTTCGCAATTACAAATTTTCTCACAAAATTTCAAAATTGAAACTCCAAGTTGATATGCCAATCAATAAACTTTCAAACTAATCCAAATAATAATAAAAAATGAGAATCATATACTGTTTGCTGTCTTTCTATTTTTCTTCCCCTTTTGGTGTTTTGTCCATCATTTAATGATTGAACCTATGTCTTTTTCTCTTTTATATTCTAAAATAGTTTTTCTGCATCATACACGGTCACTTATATAACCATGTAAGTGACCGTGTCTCTTCCAATGTACACGGTTATAGAGAGACGATCGTGTATTTCATGAACGATGATATGTACATAACTGTGGATGTCTTCTCCCTTCACATCCTTTTTCACATGATTGCAAAGATTTACACAGTTGATCCACACGGTTTGTAAGTGAAGTACACAGGCATGTAGCACCTTACACAGTCGTGTCTCCCACAGAAGAGTTTCATCAAACTGTCCTTCGTCTTGTCTTCACTTGTTTGTCATTCCTACAAACTATAAAAGCATCAATGATTACCAAAAGTCTCAAGGTAGGGTTGGATACTCAACAATGTCCCCCTTCAGCCCAATTATGGAAAAGACATGTTATACTTTAATAGCTACTTGAGAGACATCTCGGCAAGCTTATTACAAAATTCATACTTACTTCTGGGAACTGCTTTTTTCTACGTATTAACACTATTGAAGTCTATATGAACCTTTTCCAATATCAATTATTGCTTCTTAATCACAAACCTCAATCAATGATATTTGACATCTATGTACTTTGTACGGGAATGATATGTAGTATTTTTTCTCAAGTCAATAATATTTTGATTGTCACAAAATACTACATAGTCTTCTTGGTTCAATCCAACTCTTGAAGGAATCTTTTCAACCAAAACATGGTTCAATCCAACTCTTGAAGGAATCTTTTCAATCAAAACATGTCATTACTAGCTTTTACTGCACCTATATACTTTGCTTCAGTCATAAATAAAGCTACAAACTTTTGTAGTTTGGATTGCCATGAAATGATTCATCCTCCAAACTTGAATAGGAAACCTGAAGTAGATTTACTTCCACCAAGATCTTCAGTCATATCTACATCTGTATAACCTTCTAGAATTGGCTCATCATCACTAAAACACAAACTCCACTTTGAAGTACCTTTTAAGTAGCTTAAAATTCATTTCACTAGTTTCCAGTGAACCTTTCCTGACTTAGAAAAGAATCTTCTCAATAACCTAATAGCCTATGCAATAGCTGACCTTGTACACACTATAGCATACATCAAAGACCTTACTATAAATGAGTATAGAATAGAAGACATATCATCGTTCTCCTTTTTGTTGAGGGACATGCATATATGCTCAAATTGAAGTGAGGTGTCAATGGCATTTTAACTGGCTTGGCATACTTTATATTGAACCTTTCTAACACTCACTCAATATACCTTTCTTGTGACAATCACAATTTCCTACTCTTCCTGTTATGAGTTATCTCAAAGCCTAAAACTTGCTTTATAATCTTCCTTCAACTTTTGGATTCTTCCATCATCTCAATCTACAATCAGCATATCAACATACAGAAGAAGAATGATTAAGTTCCCACCTATAAACTTCTTGAAATACACACAAGCATCGACGTAAGTTCGATTGTAATCATAATCCGTCATAAAGGAATTAAACTTTCAATACCATTGCCTTAGAGCTTGTTTCAACCCATATAAGCTTTTCTTCAACTTGCAGTCTGGATTCTTCTTATCTTTAGCTTTGAAGCCTTCTGAATACTTCATCTATATCTCCTCTTCTAAATCTCCATACAAGAAGGATGTTTTAACATTCATCTATTCAAGTTCAAGATCTAAGCGGGCAATCAAATCCAAAATTGTTCACTAACAAAATGATTCTTTTTAAATCATTGAACCTAATGTTTGATTTAATTAATTATTTTAATTAAAAACTTATTTCTGATTTATATTATTACACTAATAATTTTAATTTAATTGGAAACTTATTTCTAGTTATATGTATTGTTTAATTAGAATCTAATTGATAGTATTCAACTTATGAATATATTGATTTAAATTTAATTAAAATATTATTTCTAATTAATATTGAACTAATCAATTTTAATTTTATAATTCACTTAAAAACTTATTTTTATCATAAATTGATTCAAAATTTCAATAAATTTAAAAACTTATTTCTAAATAAAAAATTTATCATTTATTCTATAATTCTTAACTCGTATTCCTACTCATCAAAACATTTAGGCCCATATCAAAATTCATTTAAACCCAAAACCCATTTCAACTCAATCTTTTAATGTTTATAAAAGGTATGTAAATATGCCTACATCAAAATTATTAGTGTAATAATAAATTAGAAATAAGTTTCTAATTAAATTAAATTAGATGGACATAACCTAAGCGTCTATAAGCCGGACAAAATGAAACTTTTACTACTGTCATAGTTTAGGGTGTGAATGGGTCGGGGCCGACCTCTCATTGGATGATGGCCCACGAGTCGGCTCATGGCCCGATTCAACCCATCCTTATTTTTTTTATAAAAAAGTTTACAAAACGACATCGTTTTTGTTGTTCTGATCAGGCTACAGGCCGCCTTGACTTGACCTGTGACCGAACCTTCTCGTGGTCCAGTCAATCCAGGCCAAAATTAGGTCAAGCCAGGCCAAAATTGCCAAGTCTAGTCATAGTCGATATTAGTGAAGCAATAATTAGTCTATCATCCTATTTCAAGATAGAAAGTCATTAAAAAAGGAGGGGCTGCTACCGAAGTAGTAGACGGGCTAGAGAAGGAGATGTTGTCTATTGTTAAGAGAACAAATCTTCTGTTCTAATTAACCAGTTCATACTTTATTTCATTAAACCTCATCCACATATTTATAAGCGATCCACGTAAATATGTGGATAAAATCAAATGACCCGGAAATACGGTGCTCCAACACCGCTCGGGGTGAATGTTCACTGCTTCTATGATGTTGCTATTCACCAAACTGCCATTGTATACAAAAGTTCTTTTTTTTGGGGTGTAATCTTTGATGGTACAAATAAACTTCGTACAAAAAAAATTGTATCAAGAACAAAAATTACTTGTTAACTTTTGCTTTAGTCTAAATAGAATCTCAAAATTTGTAAAACTCTTTCCACACAATTTTTAATAATTTATAAATTCTTCTTATTTAATGTACTTATTTTTTTGGTAAATCATCTCTTGTATATGATTTCTTAATCAGTTGTGACTTCTTAAAATGACAATGCGAGGAGCCTTATCGATTGATGGGAAATAGAACAGCATGCATGTATCCGCACTGTGGACGCATCATGTCTGCACACTTCAGTGCCTTCATTGGCATCCTGTTCTCTCGCTTCCTCATCAAAACCTATTCCACCGTCAGTAAGCAGCTATTTCAAATTTGCTGTCATCCTTTTCATGATGGGCCTAACTATAATATGGAACACCCCAGTATTTGCTGTAGTATCAAACAATGACATTTGACTGCGCTTTTGCTGTTTTTGGTTTTAGTATAAGAAGCCAGGTACTATGTTCGACTCTTAAGCAGGGCATTGACAGTACAGCCAAAACACCTGGGATGCAGAGTCTTTTCAGAGATTATCTACGCTTTCGTAACCTTAAGATCTCAAGATTTCAAGCTCCAGCACCGGAAAAGTGTGTTTTTTAACCTTGAAGCGCCCTTAAGCAAAACTTTCTTTGAAGATTTTGAGTCGGTTGGATTTCAGAAGAATTCAATAAATCAATTAGTGAGTGCGATCTACAGAGGTGAAGCCAACTCCGCATCTTTTTAAGTGCTTGACAAGTGGACATTGGAGGAGGTATTGAATAAAGGGACAAGGCATTTCAGTGTAGAGTTCCACAAATCCTGCGATAGGAAAATGAATGAATAGTAGCTATGTTGCGTTTTTATGCTTGTAGAAGTGTGGCTCGCTCACCTCTTGGCCAACTCGGTGCACTCGTGTCTGACAATCTTTAGAGTGGACAAAGGGGTGACCTTTGCTGAAGCATCAGACACTGATTTATGCATTTGATCATTCACGTCTTTTGCTGCTCTGCTGATTGGACTTCTCTCAGAGAAAATGTTTAGCTATGACCAAGTCTATTGATTCTGTAAAAGAGTTTGCTAACGCACAATAAATTTAGCAACGTCAGGACGTTCCAAACCTGCATCCTACATCATCATCCATAATGGCTCCAGCATCGCATTTGAGTAAGGAATATATTTACCCAGCTTGATGCTTCCAAGGAATTGACGATGGTGCAGTCGGACCAGAGTGTAGACGTGCAGTTTTCAAAGAATTGTGACGTTTACCATCAAGGACTTGATGGACAGGAAAGGAGTTCCTTCCTTCCCATCCATCAGGCTTCCAATTCTTGATGGGTGCAAAGAAAAGAATTGTGATGTTTTGTGTCAAACTAGGTTCTGTCCTGTCAAGCGCAGCAGTCTTCCAATCGACGACGGTACCAGAAAAGGGAAGAAGGAAAACAAAGCTTCATTTACTTACAAACTTTTAACTTGTACCAGAAAAGGGAAGACGGAAAACAAAGTTTCATTTACTTACAAACTTTTAACTTCTTTTGTAAGAACTGAGACAGGATGATTCACGCTGTAAAACTATACAAATTCATATGCAGATGGGGTAGAGAGAGAGATTGAGGATACCGTCTAAGCCATGCTAAAGCCTATCCACCTTCGTTCCACATAACGTAACAAATGAACATAAAAATTGCATTTGAGAGAGTTACAACAATCCACATTGTCGCTGTTTCAGTGGAATGGCCTCCCAGGAACTAATGCCCCAGGTCCACCCACAAAATAGAAAGACCACCGAATGAAATTTGCAGACAAGTTTACAACCATGTGCACGGAAGCTTTGGTAACATATGGTGAGTTGGCACTTTGTGCCACCAAAGGAAGCTACATACACCGAGAAAAATAGGTTTGTCCGACGTATCCTCCAGCCATTGCTCTTCTAACGTTGGACTCAAACATCTTTGGGTTATCCCTCAACACGGCAGCAGCGTCATGGTTAAGAGGATCCTCAAAATTCGGTTCCTGCACGAGAATTTGACAACAGTAGTATCAAAACCACATTCCAGATGATTCACATAGATGAAATGGAAAACACATTGAAGATTACCGTAAAAAGATGAAACAATCCATAAATCACAGTGTTTATGTTAAGGACAGGTTTCCAATCTTCTCGCAAGACGTTGAGGCAGACATTTCCTTCCAAATCAATATTTGGATGGTAAACCTGCAAGCAGAATATGAAACGTACAAGACATCTTAATATCCAAACCACAATGTCATGAAGCAACAAGGTTACGGAAAATATTTAATACAATTAATTTCTATGCTACCTTAGTCTTGCATTTAACTTTTGGTGCTTCATGCGGATAAATGGGCGAAACTTGGAAAGAAAAGATGAATATACCACCTCTGTAAAAAAAAATTCAAGAATCTGGTTAAATAACTGTGTTTACATGAGCTATCATAAATACTTGATATCCAAGAGATGTGATGCTAAGGAAAAACAATCCTTACAAATAATATCCTTCATCTGGTCGGATTGAAACTTCAAAATTCATGAGATCATCCTTGCCATTGGGGAATGATATGGTGCATGATTTTGGTAGGTTCAGCTCAGAAATATCTGCAAGGAGACAGTAGTAATATTATAAATCCATGTGAAAACAATTTGCAGATAGCATAGTATATATCGGCTGCAATTTTTGTGAACCACATAGCCAAGGGACCAAAACAAGTACAATCGCTAAAGTTGATACACATACTCATCATTGATTTCCTTTAATTTAATAAAAGGAAAAAGATTGCAACAATTACCCGGTCTTTTGGCCAAAAATTAAGAAAGTTATGAGAGTAATTCAGATGCCAACTATTTCCTCACCTTTGAGGAAACTAGCATTAACATTTTTGTTCGGTTAATACAACCAAACACAAAACTTGTATTTTGGTCTCCATTCATTGCCATACTTTGAAAGGTGCTCGATAAGATCTTCATATCAGATCTATCCACTAGAATGAGCAATATTGACATGATTTTGATCCTCCCACATAATTATCCATTTCATTCCAATTCATAATAACAACAACATCAAGAGCACCATAAAGGAAAACGGAAAGAAAACACCTGAACTTTAAATTCTCACATAATGTATTCAATTGTCAAAAGCAAGAAACAAACCCTTATGAAGACGCAACTCTCCAGCTGATTGCTTTTTCATCGGTGGCCCTCCATTAGCATTCTCTGCAAGTTGCTTCTGCTTCTCCTTTACTTTAAATAACCGAATCATAGTTCCTACAACAAAGATCCACTGCAAACCAAACATAACTAAAGCAATTCCAAGCAGAGATCACATGCATCAGCAAACCATCAGAACGCAGGAACTAACAAACAGGAAACAAATCGACAATCAAATACCATGTAAGCAAATCAGGACCCATAAAGATTATTTTTTTCTATCCATTCTGCCAGCTGGGTCTAAGTCCATACCGAAAATATAATCAAGAAGAAAGCACATATTCCTTTTGACAGACCCTACAACATAACCTCTGGTTTGGTTTGAAATTAAACATGATTTTACTTTGCCGTTAAAATCCGCCATCAGAAAACTAAACTTGAAATCCTAAAACCCTCTTCACAACAATTCAGAATCGAACGTATGACATGAAATCCCTAAGATAGATCCCAACTTACTCAAGTTACCTATATTCCACAGAATCAAACAAACAGGAAGCAAAATCTTGAACCCAGAAGTTTGAAAGACGACCCAAATCAGATAAAAGCAAGATTTTGTGAAACGTGGCTGTGTAATCACACTTTATAAGAAAATTTATCTTTGGTAAGGCCCAAACCTAAACTTCTGCGGTGAGGAGGAGGAGTTGGGCTGCGAGAACTGACGGTACGAGATGGACAAGAGGAAAAGGAAGAGGAATTATTAAATAAAATTAACATTATTTATTTTTAACTAATCGGATTAATTAAATTATAAAGTGTGAATTTAACCCAAAACCTAATTTTTTTAACAAATTTAATCTTAACTTAACAAAATAATTTTAATCCATTAAAATTAAGATAGTACAAAAGAAAAGGAAAAATGAGTCTTCTTCGAATCAAAACAGCAACATACCCAGAAGAGGAAGAGCAAGACACGACGAGATCACGAGATTATCAGAAACATAGCCCCGAAAGCAGAGGAATAAAGAGAAATGTTGTAAACTTCACAAAGAAATAGAAGGTGAACACCGAAAAGTTCAAAGCTTTACCTTACCACACATCTTCCTCTTATTTCTTCTCTCCACAAATGGAAAACAGAGAAACGAAAAAGAGAACATAAAAAGGGCATTAAATCAATCAAACCTTCAAAACCCAGAAGAATCCGAACCCTAAAGGATCCCAAAAGACGAAGCTTTCATGATAAAACAGCAAGAGAGCTGTTTTCGAATAAAAGAATTAAAAAAAAGAGCTGTTTTCTTAAAACCCCTTTTCCGGAGAACAATAATCCGCCACCACTTCTCACAACGCCAGAACAAAAGTAGTAAAAATAGGAAATGACTACCAAAATCAAAACCAGATTCAAACAATAGAAATAGAACAACTAGGAGCTCAAACACTAAGAAGGAAATGACCTTAAGGAAATCTTTGGGAGCGACGCAGGGAAGGCAGAAACAGAAACAAAAAGACAATGCAAAGAGAAACGCCAAGAACACAGAGATCCAAAGAACTAACCTGCTGAGGCTCGCCAAGAGGACGCAAGTCACTGTTGTAAATAAACCAAATTCTTCAAGAGGAGGCTTTTGAGTCGAGACGGTGAACGTTTAGGCGTTTGTCTTTACAGAATCTGTAATCTTATAACCTAATAGTGACTAATTAATAGGGATAGACAAAATGATACATTTCTGGCTGAATTTGAAATTAACGAATTTGATGTAAATCAATAGGGGGCAAAATTGTTCCAACCAAAACGACCAAAATAAAGTCGTTTTTATTTTTTTTAAATATTAAAAATGGGCTGGGTCAAACCATGGGTTGACCAGCCAAGGATGAATTCATATTGAGCGTACGTTTGGTCAACTCTTTTTTAAGTAAAAAAATGTACTTTTTTATGGCAAAATTTTTTTAAAAAATAAATATTTGATTATAAAATTTAAAAGTAATTTTTTAATAAAAATGACTTTTTAAAAAATTAAAATATACCTTTTTAAAAAATTTAAATTTAAAATTTTTCAAAAAAACCCTTATTTTAACCTTTTCGGATAAATTTTTATGTTTAAAATTTGGGACGTTTACGTTTATAACTTCAGACGTTTCCTCTCGTCTCTCTGCTTCTGCTCTTCGTTACGAGATGCTAGTCCTCTGCCGAGCCGTCTCTCGCGGCACCAAGAGACCCCTTCTCGTTGGCGATAGGGTTTTGAAAGAGGGAGGGATGGATGCGATTAAATTGGAAGGAGGAGTAGGCAGTTGATACGGCGGTTAGGGTTTTGAAAGAGGGAGGGATGGATGTGATTAAATTGGAAGGAGGAGCTCCTTCTAGAATTGGTGCCGCAAAGGCGATTGTGGAGGCTGGAATTGCTGTGATGGGTCATGTGGGGCTCACTCCTCAGGCTATTAGTGTTCTTGGAGGATTTAGGCCTCAAGGGAAGAGTTTTACCAGTGCTGTTAAGGTTGTCACTGCTTTTGCTTTTGTGGGTACGTTTTGGTGTTTGGGAAAGCCTCAGTCTCTGGGGTTTTATGAGTGAAATGGTTATGTTTATTTTGTAGGTTGTAGAGACTGCTTTGGCTCTGCAGGAAGCTGGATGTTTCTCGGTGGTTTTGGAATGTGTGCCGCCACCTGTGGCCGCTGCGGCAACTTCTGCGCTTCGAATTCCCACTATTGGCATTGGAGCTGGACCTTTTTGCGGTGGCCAGGTTTGAAAATGTTTCAGTCTCCTTAGTGATGGTTTAAGCTAAGGGTTTCCAGAATTCATGTGATT
>JAOTJB010000210.1:7327628-7341936 GCA_027123815.1 Erythroxylum minutifolium | reverse complement strand
CAACAAAAACTTCCTCAAAATTATTAAAACTAAGCAAGAGCTTGAAAACTATAATGAATATATTAAAAAATAAAAATAGATTGGCATACATTTCTCACCATATTGGTGGATAGGGTATTGGTAGAAAGAGAATATAAGAATAATGTTCATTTAATTATAATATGCTGCCTGACTTCTTTGTTCATTCTTTCTTCTAACATCAACCTTCATACTGTGGGTGCAGATTTTCTGTCCCCCTTATTTTGTACCTACCCAGTATCTATTTGACCTCAACCATCCAATGCAATAAATTGAATGGTTGAGATCAAAAAGGGACATAAGGCAAGGAATAAAGGGTACAGATGATCTATCCCCCAGTTCAAGCCCATCTGATTTGACTGCAAACTTTCCAAAAATGTAAAATAAAAATAATTCATCGTATATATAATATCCCTTGAAAAGCCCACATCAGGATTTTTTAATTTTTGACCAACCACTTAAACTATTAATTATATTTAAGATTCTTAACGACGATTGGTCTGGTGTAGAAATTAACTAAAAACAAAACCTAGCTTTGGTATCAACGTCAAATACATTACGTTTTCATTTATAAAATATGACTAACCTTCCATTTCGCCTTCCAGGTTCCAACCTTCTTGAAGAAATTAAGAAAAAGGAAGAGAAAATGTGATTTTCTGGTTTGCCAAAACAAGGTCTTCTGAGCATATAATTGGGTAGGAATTAGGTTGGTGAGACATTAGCATCATTGTTAGTTGCTTTGTTACGCCATATGCAGAGTAGAACTGCTAAGCTCATGGAGGAGGTCTTCAGGTCTTAAAAAAAGACAAGACAGTACTTACAAATCAACTACCCGCGTTTGTCCGAGTCTAGAAAACAACCACGTCTGTCTAAACTCGTTCAGTGTTCACTACGTTTCTCTTTTTTCCTTTTCATTTCCACACTTTTTCTCTCGTTTGTCCCTCTCATTTTCCTCAGAGTTTTCTTCTTTTCTTAAGTCACCCCTGGAACCGCCTCAAACACCCTCTTGCTTCTATCGAAATCTCCAGCCCCATTGCTTATAAATCACGGCTTTCTTGTAAAAATCTCGTCTTTTGTTCTTCAACTGGCTTTCATCTCTGTCTGTCTTGAGATATCGCTTTTGGGTTTCTTTCAGGTAGATTTTAGCGGGTTTAAGTTGGAGGAGTTCGCCTCAGAGAAGTACTTTCTGTAAGTTGATTTGAAGTGTCTACTTCTGAACTTTATGAATTTTCTTTGGTTCTTTAGTAGATCTAATTGTTGTCACTGTGAACGTTTCTGAATTTGGGTGTCTTGCCGTTCATCGAGCTTTGTTTGCACCAAGTTTCGCAAATTTAGGCCTTTGTTTGTTTGGAGTATCTTCCAGTTCGTTTTGATCGCCGTGTTTTCTCTTTAGTTTCGATCATTTGGCACTTGTAATCGAAGTGAAAAAGATCGTACCTTTTCTTTTGCAGATAAATCCTTATATCTTTGTTCAAGTGTGGGAGTTTTGTCTTGATAGCAAAACTTTACTGAATTTGTGATTTCATGTTCCTTGAAATAACAAGTAGATATGATGGGAGGACAATCTAGCAAGATGAGGGGTGACACTACATCATCAACTCCCCAGATCAACACCAATGTCCATATTGTAGCAGATTTGAGCTCATATGAGGTAGCATGTAAGAATGATCCAGTCCTGCAAGACTTCGATAAAACGCTTCATGAAAGGACTACCCGTGTCATCAGCTCATTGGCCACTGGGATTGAGGTGAGATCCCTGTCTATGGATTCACTCAAAGAAGTTACTAGTTGTCTTCTTGAAATGAACCAAGAAGTGGTCCAGGTCATATTGAAATCCCAGGAAGATATATATAAAAATCAAGAATTGTTTGCTTTGATAGAAGAATATCTTGAGAATAGTATCAAAACGATGGATTTTTGTACTGCCCTGACAAATTGCCTTAAGCGGGCTCGAAATAGCCAAACCATTATAAAAGTTGCACTTAAGCAGTATGAGTTAGAAATGGAATTGCAAGAAGGGGTTGCAGAAAAGAGGTATGTGAAAACTCTAGAGGAACTACAGAATTTTAAGGCAGCTGGGGATCCATTCACTGAGGAGTTCTTTGTACTTTTCCGATCAGTGTATGAGCAGCAGTTTTCGATGTTAAGGAAATTACAAGATCGGAAAAGGAAGCTTGATAAGAAATTCCTTTCCCTAAAGGTGTGGAAGAGGGTGTCGAATCTGTTATTTGTTACAGCTTTCGTATCCGTTTTGATTTTCTCAGTGGTGGCCGCAGCCATTGCTGCACCACCTGTTGTAACAGCTCTAGCTGGTGCACTGTCTGTTCCAATTGGTTCAGTGGGCAGATGGTGCAACTCACTTTGGAATAAATATGAGAAAGAGCTGAAGGGGCAGAGGGCTTTAGTTAGCTCAATGCAGGTTGGAACTTTCGTTACAGTGAAAGACATGGATAGTATTCGAGTACTTGTTGACAAATTGGAGATGGACATTCAGTCATTATCGCAAACTGCCAATTTTGCTCTCAGTGAGGAAAATGCTGTGAAGATCGTGATAGATGATATCAGAAACAAGTTGGAGGTGCTTACAGAAAGCATCGACACCTTAAGTAATCGAGCTGATAAGTGTAGCAGTGACGTAAGGCAAGCAAGGACGGTGATTCTGCAGAGAATACTCAAATATCCCGATCAATGAAGATCTTTCATATTGTCCTATTAACTTTCCCAATTTGGTTTTATCTACTTAATTCGATACTCTAGTTTTTATGCGATTCTAACATATGTAAAGGCATTTATTCTTCAGCAAGCATGTATCCTGTTATTAAATAGGGTTCTGTTTGCTTTTGCCTTGATTGAAGTTATTTGGTTTCCTTGCAACATACTTGTGGAATTGGCAAGCATTCTGATTTCTGAAGTAATTTCGTAGTTGCTTGTTGCAAAAGACAGTTAAGCATGAAAGAAGTCTTCCACCACAAAAAAGCTTCTCTGGCGATGGACGTTGCATGAATTCTTTTATTAAGAAACTTATGCACCTGCAATGCATTGGAATATTCTGATGGTCATCATTAAGATGAAATCAGTGTTCTTCAATATTGTTCTCATTGGATGATGATGCATGTTCTAAAACTGAGTAGAGATTGAATGTTTGCACCTATTAGATGTTCTGTCGATATGTATGACTTGTTATATCATTGGTACAGTAGGATGGACTCGACAAATTCTTTTGAATCATCTTGTTTGATAGAACTTGATTCATTATTTTGTAGTTGCTCGCACGAAGATTAAATGAAAAATATAATGTTCATGACATAAAATTAAAATTGATATTAATTTAAGATTTTGAATAAACAATTGTGGGAATAAAGAAGACTAATAATAAGATTTTGTCTTTAAAAATTATGATGAAAAATGTCATTTTTAATATGGTTTGTGTCTATGCACCCTAACTGGATTAAAAGAACAACTTAAGTGTCCATTCTAGAAAGAGCTAGATGAGGTGATTCATGAGATTTTTCCTAAAGAGCAAGTCATTCTAAGAGAAAATTTTAATGGTCATATAGGGGTAATTTTGGATGAGTATTCATAGGCTCATGACGGTTTTAGGTACAGAGATAAAAATGACAATAAAATTGTTTTGTTGAACTTTGCGGTAGCGGTTGATTAGGTAGTAGTCAAATTTTTTTTAAAAAAAAGCATCAAGTGACTTTTAAGAGTAGAACTGTTAAGACTCAAATTAACTACTTCTTTGTAAGATATGGCAATCGATCTAGTTGTAAGGATTGCAAGATGATAACTAAAGCATGCTTATCAATTTAGCATAAATTGTTGGTTATGGATTGGAGAAAGAAGAGAAGACCTCATAGGTGTACTAAAGTTGGTGGAATATAAAAGGGAATATTATGGAATAACTTAGGAACAGAGTAATGTCTAGAGAAGAATGAAAACTAGAAAGGGATGCTAACCACATATAAAACGGAGTAATAACTCTTTTAAGGAATGTGGTTAAAGAGATCTTGGGAGTTTTTAAAGGGTCCAAAGGCAATAAGATGGAGTTTTGGTGGTGGAATGAAGATGTTCAAAAAAAGTGAAAACCAAGAAGGTTGCCTATAAAGCTAGAATAGATAAGCAACACAAATGTAAAGAGAGTAATCAATAGTGAAAGTTAAAGATTAACAGAGAAAAAGGCGAAGAAGATAGTCTCCAAAGCCAAAAGTAGAGCGTATGAGAAATTATATCAACAATTAGAAACTAAAGATGGACAAAGGAATATATTTAAGTTGCTGAGGGCTAGGGAACAAAAAGTAAGAGATTTGGATCAAGTTTGTTGTATAAAGGGTGAAACAGGACAGGTACTCATAGATGAAAATGACATCAAGAAAAGATGAGAGGGATACTTCTATAACCTTTTTAATGAAGGAGGAGATGACAACATCTCCTTGGGTGATCTTAGCATGTCTGATAAGTATGAAAACTTCACTTGTTGATGATATATCAAAAAAGAAGAAATGAAAGGAACTTTGAAGGAGATGAAGAGTGGTAGGACATTAAGACCTGATGAGTTACCCATAGAGATATGGAAGATCTTAGGAGAAAAGGGTCTCATTTGGTTAGCCAAGCTTTTTAATGCGATCTTTAAGTCCGCCGAAATGTTGGATGAGTGGAGACTTAGTACACTAATTCCTCTATACAATAATAAAGGGAACATCAAGAGCTATAACAGCTATAGAGGCATTAAACTACTTAGTCAGACTATAAAGTTACGGGAGAAAGTGACTAAGAAGAGAGTGAGAAAGAGTTTCTCGATCTTAAAGAACCAATTTGGTTTCATATTAGGAAGATCCCCGACAAAAGCTATACACCTACTTAGAAGATTAATGGAATATTATAGGGAAAGACAATGAGATATACACATGGTTTTTGTTGACTTAAAGAAGGCTTATGATAGGGTACCTAAGGAGGTCATGTGGAGGTGTTAAGAAATTAAGAGAGTTCATATGACCTATATACAAGTTATCAGGGATATGTATGAAGGTGTCAAGAATAGAGTAAGAATGAAGGGAGGAAATACAGAGCAATTCTCTATCGATATTGGGCTATACCAAGGATTCTTGTTGAGCCCCTTATTGTTAGCAGTAGTAATAGATGAGTTCGCTAAGAATATCCAAAGAGATGTATCTTGGTGTATGTTGTTTGCTAATGACATTGTTTTAGTAGATGAAACAAAAAGGGTGTCAATTTCAAGTTAGAACTTTAGAAGAATATGTTAAGGTCAAAAGGATCTAAATTTAGTAGGACTAAGACTAAGTATTTAAAGTGTAACTTTTTGGGTCATAGGGTGGAATCCGATATGAAGATAAAGATTGGTTCAGAAGAAATACTATAGAAAGATTATTTTAAGTACCTAGGATCCATCATCCAAAGGAATGATAAGATAAATGAAGACATATTTCATTGTATCAACTCTGGGTAGCTTAAATAGAGGGGTCCACCAGGAATTTTATATGACAATAAGATACCTCTCAAGCTAAAAAGTAAAATATATCATTTATCAATTAGGTCGACCATGCTCTATAGGACAAAGTGTTGATCCATCAAACAAGTGTATAGTTATAAGTTAATGATAACGGAGATGAGGATGCTTCATTGGATGTATAATCTTACAAGAAAAGAGAAGATTAGGAATGTAGTGATAAGAGATAAATTGACGGTGGCTAACATTGATGGTAAATTAAGAGAGAAAAGAATTGAGTAGTTCGGGACATGTTAAGAGGAGACATCTCGTTGCCCCAGTGAGAAGATTGGATAAGGATCATAAGAGAAAAAGAGGAAGACCTAAGGAGAATTCAGGGGAGGTGAATAGGAAAGATATGACTATGTTAAAATTTACCAAGGACTTAACCCTTAGTAGGAAACTTTGGAGAACTAGGATACGGGTAAAACATCCTATATAAAAGATGTTCTCTTTTTATAGGTCTTTTGAACATTTTTTTAATCCTTGTGTCTTGTATTTAGTCTAAACACCTTTATCTATAATATGTTCCGCTTAGTGTTTTTTTTGGTGCTTTAAATCTTTGATTTATTATTTATTAGTATTTATATTATTACTTGAATTATTATTATTATTTATAATTTATTTATATTTATATTTGTATTTGTATTTGTATTTGTATTTGTATTGGTATTTGTATTTTATTATATTTTTATTTGGATTTTTAATTTTCCTATTCTTATTTTATTCCAATTGATTCTTTTAATACAATTATTTGTTTACATTTTCAGCTTTTTTTTCAAACAAATCTGAAAACTTTTTTTTCTTCCTACAAACGTATTAGAAACATCTCTCTATTAGTTAAAAGTAAGGCTACATATTACTGGACCTTTTCAAACCCCACGTGTAAGCGAAATTTCTATTAGGATATTATTGTTGTTATTGTACTAGATGTGAAAAACGTTATTAATGTAAAGAGATTAAGAAATTATATCGCTTTCCTTGTTAAAATTGGGTTTTATCTCAGAACTTGATAGACTAAAATTTTGTAATCTTAATAAGTAGAGAGATGACTAATTTATATAAAACTTTTAGTTTGGTACATCCATCAAGTAATTAAATAAATGGTTAAAATTTGTTCTACTATTAAATAATAAATGTGAACCAATTAGGGCTCTTTAATTATATTAATATTATAATAAAAAATATCGAATATGGCCACAAGTCGGGTAACGTTTTAACATTCTCACACTTAACTCGATACTTTAAACTTTATTTTAATAATGTAAACATTAAGCATGCCTAAATAAATGTTTTAATATCTTCGTAACTTACCTCAAAGTAATAAATTGCATGATGTGAGTTATCACTTCCTTTTATATACCACAACACTAGTAATTTATCAAATCAAATATTATAAGTTATGTATAAATATCATAAATTCCACAATAATGTCACATAGATGCTTTTATTTCTTGTTTAATAATAGTTAGATGTGCATAATCATAATAGATTAGAAAATTGTTAATAAAAATTCTTATTGAGCTTAAAAGTGTTAAAACATTATTGAAAACAATCATTGGTATAACCAAGACACATTATTTGAACATGTTCCTTAAACGTCTTTGGTTGTAGGCCTTTATTTAAATAATTTGTAATTATGACATATGTCTTAATATGTTCAATACACACTCTTTGTTTCTAATTCCATATGTTTAGCATCTCTAGAGTACTTGTCATTCTTACAAAAGAAAATTACTACATAATTGTCGCAATAAATTTTCAACAGCTTAATAATGGTGTCGATAATCACAAGCCCTAAAATATTGTTTTGCAACTATACGACATGAATTGTAATCGTAAAATAAGTTACAAATTTTTCTTTTATAGTGAATGAAACAATGGCAGATTATGTAGTACTTTTATATGAAATTGCTCCTTCTGTTAATAGAAACAAATAGTCATACATTAACTTTTTGTTGTCAATGCATCAATAAAATCTGAACCTGAATATCCAATGACTTCTAATAGATTAGATCTTCTATACATGAGCATATAATCTTTTGTTCCTTGAAAGTACCTTAAAGAATTTTTTATAGCTTTCGAATAGTTTATTCTAGGATTTCTTTAATATCTACCTAGCATTCTAATCATGAAGCTAATATCGAGTCTCGTGCATGTTCAAAAATACTTTAAATTGTCAATAATAGAAGCAGATGAAATAGATTCCATTTATTTATGTTCCACATTGTTCTTTGAATATTGCATGAGACTAAATTTATTTCCTTTTTATATTGGGACAATCCATGCAAAACATTTGTTCATATTAAATATCTTAGGAGTTGTTTTGATAGTCTTTTTAAGACACTCTTACCAGTCTAATATTGAAATTCCTATCACAAATGATGCTTCTCCTATATCTTTCATTTCAAAATTTTTAAAGAGAAAATCTTTAGTTTTATACAATACGTCCAAATCATTAATAACAAGTAAAATATTATTATACATTTTTCAAAAATAAAAAGTAAAATAGATAATTAACATATAGAATTAGATATAAATTTACTCCCATTGATCTTTCAGTACATACACCAATCAAGAGTGTTTTCTTGAAAACTAAAACATGTTATGGTATCATTAAACTTAATATACCATTTTTGAGAAGTTTATTTTAAGTCTATTTATTGGTTTCTTAAGTTTACACACCATATAACCTTTCTTTCTATATATGAACTTTTTAGTTGATCTATATAAACTTCTTCCTGGAGATCTCTATTCAGAAAGGTAGTTTTCACATCCACTTGATGTAGCTTTAAATCAAACTGAGCCACTAATTTCATAATTATTTAGAAATAGTCTTTCTTTGAGATAAGTGAAAAATTCTCTTTACAATCAATACCATCATTTTGACTGTAACCTTCAGCAACAAGTCTAGCTTTATATTGTTGAATATTGCCATTTAAGTCATATTTGTCTTAAAGACCTGTTTGCGTCTGACTTTAGTACCTTATGGAAAATCAACGTGGTCCTTGACATTGTTTTGTGCTATTGAATTTAACTCATCTTTTATGGCATCAATATATTTATCAGACTTGTCACTCTCTATAGCTTGTGAAAATGAAATAGGATCCTTATTAATGTAATAATCAAATTCTGACTCTTGCAAATAAACCACATAATCATCCAGAATAACTGATTTCCTTATCCTTATAAGTTTGCTTAAAGTTATTCCACGTGTTTCATTTATGTTAATTAGTTGTAAGTTAGTTTCTTCATTAGGTGCTGCTTCATCCAAATGTTACCCAGGATCATTTTGTTCTTCTAATACCAGGACAACAATTGGTAAATATGTGCATATTATGACATTAGTATCAACTCTTATTTCACTAATATCCACAATATATTTTTTAACACTCCTATTAACTTCATCGTTTTCAATAAACTTGGCATTAGCTATTTCAACAATTTTTAGACTATAATTTGGACAATAAAACGTATACTTTTTAAATTTCTCTGAATAACTAATAAAGTAACCATTAACTATTCGAGAATTTGATTTCTTTTCATATAGATTATAAGCTCGTGCTTCTGTTAGACAACTCTAAACATATAGGTGCCTAATGATGGGCAACAGTTATTCGCATGAAATTAAAACATAATCTGTTAGATCTTTCCCATGCTTTATATTTTGTCTTCTTAACTTCGCTGCTCATATCTATAATGATAACATGTTTTTCTTCTAATAATGTTAAGCAAAGAAGTTGAAACCATTAAATACTGTAACAAAAAACATGCGAATAAAGAGAAATAGCTACAGATATATACATGCTCGATAAATTATCATATTCAAATGATTATATATTGAAATTATATTGTTTTTTTCTTTTATGCAAACTCAATAATATATTATCATAAATATAATGTCATACAAACTTTATCAGGTAATCAAATAAACCCCATCAAATACAATCAATATTTTTGGATATATTGTTAGGAAACCAGGACGGAATCCAACTCTGATCTTAGTGGAATAATTATGAAACCTTTTCACAAATTGGTTTCCTCAAAACCAAGATTAATTTAAATCTATAAAATGATTAACACAATTCATAATAAAACATAAACTTAATTCCTACCTTATTCCAAAGCTTGATCCTTTCTTGTCATATATCTCGAACCATTTTTGAAATCGATTTGTCTTAACCACGGTAGCTGCATAAACATCCGACCTCTAACGGTATTCACATAATAGGTTGAGAGAACTCTGTAACACTTAAAGAGAGGGTTAAGCAAGAAGTGTTAGCTCCATTAGAGCCTAAACCTATTTATAATAGGTTTTGAGCGTTTTAGTAATTAAATTGAAATTAAATCCTAATTTCAGTTAAACTTTAATTAGAATTGCAAATAATTCTAATTAAATATTATGCCCAAATTCGATTCAATATCTTATAGTGATCCTTATTTATTAAATATCTCATATTTAATCATAAAGTTTCTCAAACTTTACAATCAAGTCCAACTTGATTAAAATAACATGCTTTCCTCATCCCGTTCTCTATGTGAAATCTATTAGGTTTCCAGATATGTTGAGAATGATCATAAATTCGAATCAGATAAATTAAAACTTCTTTTAATTTATCTTAATTCTCTAATTAAATAATTTATAATCATATATCAATATTGGAGTCTAGCAATACATTATGACCACCAAAATATTTATGGATGTTAAAGTAGTTTTGATTAACCTTTTCATGGATAATTTTTCTATATAATTCAATTATTTTATCATTTTTTATTAGACAAAAAATATGAAATTAATGTCTACTCTATTTTGACTCTAATAATATTAGTTATCTGTTATTAGCTATTGATTCAATTAATAAAATTTGTAAACAATCTACAAAATGTCATTCTACTTTGGCCAAGAATTTTCCGAATCAGTACTAATTGAAAACAACAAAATATTCTCTCTAATTACCTTAAAGTAATGAATCATATCTTGATCAATTAAGTACCTCTATATAATTCTTGCATTTAAACTCAAATAACTTTTATCAAACTTAATTTAATCATGATTTTGATAAGCTCTAAAATTATACTAAAGTTTGCATTACACAAAAAACGTGTTTCTAAATAAGATAGATTGTCGAGGACACAGTTTGATTCCATCTCAAGTCATAGATCTCACCATTTCTCCTAGAATGTGAAAATGAGCTCAGTCACCTTATGTCTCTAGATCCTGAATTCTTCTATTTCTCTCCGTATTTCGATACAGTGTTTGACACGATCATATTTTAAACTGTCTTTAATAGAAGTAATTTTACAGTACTAACAAACTTGTGTCTTTACCTTTAATTTCGAGAAAGAAACATGTTTTAAGTCATGCTCGTATCTTAGGCTGTGTTTACCTAAAAACTTTTACGAAAATACTTATATTCTTCTAAAAACATTCATAAGACTACATTTATGTATATGAATTATGAACAATAATCTTCACCTTAGTAAATATATCGAATTCAACTAACCCTACAAGATACGTTTCTAGAATTATAGATCCATACGTGAATCATGCGTAACTACTGGTCAAATGAATTAATTTGGTATTCCCTTTTGTGTTATTACGTGATTATGAGATGCTTAAATCGTTGGTTTGTTAGATTCATCTAAGGTTTATCTGTTATACCTAATGCCTCTTGGCAGATATAATTGTTTGTATGCAGTTGAGATTTAATGTCCCGAATTTGGACAATGACAATATTCCCAAAATTCCCCCATAACCCCTTTAAAAATATACAGTTCTGATTTTGCTCGTTTCTGACTAAAACGACAAATTAATTACGACTTTCATCCTGCAAGTTGAACTTCATTAGCTAGAAGTTGATGACAAAAAAAGCCACAAAATCAAATAAGACAAGTTATTATTTAATGAATTCTTAACTAGTAGATTTTTTATACGAGTACAATATCCAAATTATGGTTTATAAACATGTAGTGAAGAGTTGCATATATGTTTTCGTTTTTATTGTAATTTTCATCTTAATTCTTCAATTTTTATTTTTTTGAAAGTTAAAAGATTTCATTGAATAAATATATATACAGTCTAGAGTGCAAAAGTTCTAAAATAGTCCAAAAGATCTAGATTATGTAAAGTTGTGGTTCCTAGTAATCATCTACATCATGATATCTAAGGGATACTTATGAGATCCCAAAAACCGGTACTACTCTAATCCCCATTGTCTCTTCATACTAGTTGTCAGATTTATTGCTATTCCTTTTGCTAACATGGCCAATCTGCAATGAAGAAAAATGTCCTGAAAAAACATCTCAATGCTTCTACTTTTTTGTTTAAAATTTCTACAATTTTGCTCTTTTCAGATGTAGTACACCAAAGCTGCCTAACTTTATTTAATTTCTTTGAGATATATTGCATTATGCACTCAAAGATTTCCCAACCAAACAATAGTTTTACTCTAAGAGTCTACTGATCTGTCCATGTTAAGAATAATTTGCATTCGGCTCCAAACCTACCTAGTATACCTGCATCTAATCATAAGATGTTCTAGATTTTTTAGTTCAGTATTACGTAACTCATAGTGCAATGTGTTAATGGAAAACTTGATCTTATCCTTTGTAAGCAACCCTCCGTTGATTCTCATCCATAAGATCAATAAATGAGCTAGATTGATGTTACTGTCCCATACTAAAATTATCCACTCCTGCCTTGTGTTATGTGTAGTCAACAAAAATGTTTTCCATGCCTATATGCTGAACTTCCTTGATTTATCTACTAGCCACTGAATTTCATCTTATTCTCCCTCCTGATATCTTGGCAACTCTTCCATTACGAGTCTAGCACTTTTATTATTATGGAAGGGTCATTTCCGTTGATTATTTCTAATTAACATACTCACTTTAGTTTATGGATTGACCACCAATTTCAAGGGTTGTACCTCTTCCACCTTATATAACATACTCACTTTAGTTTATGGATTGACCACCAATTTCAAGGGTTGTACCTCTTCCAACTTATATAGGAGACCTTTACGACGCCAATTATCATCCCAAAAAAATGTGCTTTATTTATTCCCGATCCTGTGGATGGATAAATTAATGATCCAATAATTAGTGACGTTGCTCAATATTGTCTGAATTAGCTGTAGCCTGCTTCCATAACTAAGGAACCTATTAGTTTATTGGTTGATCCTTCCATGGATTGAGTCTAACAAAGGTTTTCAATCTAAGACACTGATTCTTTTTTGAGATATTGATACCTCTAAGAATTTAAAGGGTAGGTTCCCTTGTTTTAATCATATCTCGATAGCTTTAGAGGCTACCTCTCTATTTGAGTTGTATGATAAGTAGACACAGCTCTTCAATGTGTTGCATCTTAGGCCACTACACTAAAAGAAGGAGTTTTTAGATGCTTATGCTTAGACACATCTAATAACTGTCTTAAATAATCTAAAAATTGGTGGGATTTTTAGACATTTATTTAAGACGTCAAAATTTGTCTAAAAAAATACTAAAAAAGAGTCTAAAATTTCTAAAATTTCAAATTAGCAGGACAAAAATTTGCACCTTTTATAATTTGTAGCAAGTATACACCTAAGAATAACGATTAATTAATATCAAAAGTAAGTAATTATAAAAAAACGTTGAGTCAATATGAGTTTGACTTGTAGATAAGTTATAAATAACAATTCAGTCGTTAATCTTAGAAGGATAAAATAATCCAAGACCTAGGCAGGTCAGAAATGCCCATGCTATCGGGGTCAAATGTAAATAGAAGAAATTCTTCAGGGTAAAATGGCAAACATACCAGAAGCGTGAGAATTACGATATTTTGAAGTGAAACACAAAATTAAATTCCCTCCATCAGGATTCTTCAAAGAAACCAAATTTAAAATCAAAGTAAAGGTCTGTTATTGATTCTAGAATTTGGGGATTTGGTTTTTCCACTCTCATTTACTCGCTTCGTCTCAGGTACTTGCTTTATTTTGCTTTTTCATCATTTCTCGATCTGTTGGTTTCATTTTTGTTCTGATGTTTGTTGCTTAGTTAGTTAATTGCTTCCATTTCTCTCTGTCGTCTTCTTCTTCAATCTTCAAGGGAGACCATGGCGTCTCCTCCTTCAATAAGCTGGTGTGCCCCAAAAGCACAAGCTTTGTGTCGTTACCGATGCCACTCACCATAGAAATGGCTCACAAAAAGGGAGCTGGTAGCACTAAGAATGACCGTGATTCCAGAGGCAAACGTCTCGGCATCAAGGTCTTCGGCAATCAAGTCACTAAACCTGGCTTCATTATAATCCACCAACGTGGCACCAGGGTACTTAAGGTTTCTATTTTTTTATTTTTGGTTAATTGGGACTGTTTGATGATTAGTCTCGTAATTGTTTGTGCATGCAACAATTTGGCAGTTCCATCTAGGGAATAATGTGGGGATTGGCAAGGACCATACAATTTTCTCCTTAATTGATGGACTTGTTAAGTTTGAGAAGTTTGGACCTGACACAAAAAAGGCGAATCTGTTTTCCTTCTTAATCTTGCTAATTTCCTTTTCATTTCTGTTTTTTGTGTCTAATAAATTTTTATCTTCTCTACGTTTTGGTTTCAGGATCCACTGCTTTTGGGCCTTTGTGATTGTAGATTACTATGTTTGGCTTCACCAAACGTAAGTATTTTTTTGAATTATCGGCTTTATGCTACGTAATTTTGTGACTTCTCATATATAACAGCAGTGTTTGATTTTATGGTTTATCAGGTACGTTAGAGACCTTCTTCTGAATCCTCCTGCTTATGAAAT
>JAOTJB010000210.1:7213288-7229604 GCA_027123815.1 Erythroxylum minutifolium | reverse complement strand
TTGACGCATGTCCCAGGACAGTAAATTTATACAAATAAGTTATCAATAAATATTTTATATAAGAGATTAAAATAAGTTTAAATAAATAATTAAAAATAGTTTATTTTTGAGTTTCATCTAATATATAATTATGAATAATAAAAATATAACTACATTAATATTAATATCTAACATATTTTTGTCTTTATTTAAAAAACAAAAAATTAGGATACAAAATCTACAAATTACAACAAAAAAATAAAATTAAAACTACAATCCTTTAAGAAGTGTAAGTAATTCTATTCACCTGCTTGACATAAAAAAATTTATCAAATTTGGGTATAAACAAAAAGTAAATAAAATTTACAGAAAAGTTGTAAATTATCGTTACATTAATATTTTAATGGGAGCAATTGAATTAAGTTGGATTATACAATATGACATAATTCTTTTATTTTGCTCTGGAAATTTCACCCGATTCCAAATGTACCAATGTTAACATGGAGCGAAAGGTTCCGCCACTTGGGGGTGTAAGTGGTTTTTGAATTTTTTTTCTTTTGTAAATATATGAAAAAGGAAATTCCAAATATATCAATTGGTTTAATTTTATCTTTTGGAGGTGGGTGTCTACTTATCGGATTTGCAATTATTATAAAAGACGACCCATAAGAAAAAAGAGTGCTTCGTGTCCCTAATTTTGGCTCTTTGCTCGTGTTCCATGCTAAAGGGTGTTTCTTTAGCCATACGTGATCATTGGGACCTGTTAAAACGCTTGTTTAAATATAAGATACATCTCTTGCATCCTTATCAAGCTAAGGAGGACTTAAACCTTGAGAGTGTTGTATGAAGTAAAACGTGTTTGTATCTACTATTATCTCAAAATAATTAAGTCATTAATGACGAAATCAAGAAATAACTCCTCTCATGTAAAATTACAGAAGATCAAATAATGGTATCACATTGAGTATGATTGTATTTACGGTAGCATTACTATACTAGGAATATCAATCATCTTTGCCTTAAAGCAACAACCTCACCAGTAAATAGAATCTCTGGTTAAATAATATTGGTGTGGTGATTGGAGTTTGTCTAGAGGTGGATAGATGAATACAAATAGATTCTTTCTTCTTTTCTTTTTTTTTTCTTTGTAAGGTTAGAACTTGAAAATATATATTCCGATATATTATATTAGTGATTTTGAAGAAGTAAATGAGTTCGGATCAATCTCGTCCATTGTTTATAATAATGTCGTTTTGGTCATTAGATAAGATTGGACAATCTATATACTCACATTTAATGGCTAAAATAAGGTTGTACAAACTTTAAACTCACAGTTAAAATAACAATTTTTTTAGCATTAGACATAATTAAATAGGATTATTTTAAACAAAAGATCCGAACAGGAAGTAAATACTCTGCCTCCAACCTCTCTATTACATTGATACATGAACTGTGCTTTGGTGATAAGGACTAAAACTTTTTCTATATAGTGTTCTTTGACTCGCGGTAGATTTGATACTACATAGGAGTCTTTAATTTTTTAGGTTAAGAATTCTGCAGAGAATAGAACTAATCAAAAACCTGACACCAGGGCTCACCTTCTGGGAGACCGAGAAAAAAAAAAGTTATTGTAAGAATATTAAACACAGGTGTGTGTTGACCAATGACTTGGTTCAAAATACTCCGCGACTCTTTTAACAATAAAAACTTCGGCACAAAACCAAGACAAGACGTGTCTCACTTTGTTCTTCAATTTCAAATCCTCGGATCCTATATCTACATATTAGTTTAGCATTTTGGCTTCCTGAAACAACACCATGTCAAAACTACCACCACCACCACTACACCTACTCCTCCTCCTCTTGGCGGTAGGAAATGTGATCCCCCCCACCGTCATTGCCAGCGCAAGCGGTGGCCAAACCTTTAAAGAAGCACCAAAGTTCTACAACTCTCCAAGCTGCCCATATCTCCCATCTCACGATAAGTGCTCAAAAGAAGCTGTTCATATAGCTATGACTCTCGACCACAGTTACCTCCGAGGCTCTATGGCTGCTATTTTGTCCATCCTTCAACACTCCTCTTGCCCCGAAAACATCCGCTTCCACTTCATCGCCTCTCCGCTGAACTCCGCCGCTTTGCACAACACCATCAACTCCTCCTTCCCCTATCTCCGGTCACAAATCTATACATTTGACACCACACCTGTCTCTGGACTCATTTCCACCTCAATACGATCAGCCCTAGACAACCCTCTTAACTACGCACGGAACTACCTCGGTGATGTTTTTCCTCAATGTCTGAATAAAGTCATCTATCTGGACTCGGACTTAATTCTAGTCGACGACGTTGCAGAGTTAGCAGCTACACCACTTGGTGAAAACGCAGTTTTGGCCGCTCCTGAGTATTGCAATGCAAATTTTACATCCTACTTCACACCAACATTCTGGTCGAATCCATCTTTGTCACTGACATTCGCTGGACGCAACGCGTGTTACTTCAATACTGGGGTGATGATCATCGACTTGGAAAGATGGAGACTTGGTGATTTCACCACAAAGATTGTGGAGTGGATGGAGCTGCAGAAGAGAATAAGGATCTACGAACTAGGCTCGTTGCCACCGTTTTTGTTGGTGTTTGCCGGAAACATTGCGTCTGTGGATCACCGGTGGAACCAACATGGGCTCGGAGGTGACAACTTTCGAGGGCTGTGTAGGGATTTGCATCCGGGTCCTGTTAGTCTCTTGCATTGGAGTGGTAAAGGGAAACCATGGGTTAGGCTTGATGCGAACCAGCCATGTCCGATGGATGCTCTGTGGGCTCCTTATGATCTACTACGCTCACCTTTGGCTCTCGAGTAGTGTTAGTGTTAAAATTAGGACAAAATTAGTATATTACTTATAATAAAAACATGTGATACTTAATGATGCTCTAGTTTTGAAGTTTTGATCTTTGTGTTCAGTGACGGAAGAGGGAAAGTTGTTCATATCTAAATTATACAGTCCTAACAGACCTTGCTACCTCACAATTATCTCTCTTTTTTTTAAATCTTTTGCTCTGTACCTGAGAAACAGTATAGTTACACAGCTGCTAAAGAAAGCTGAGCACTATATATCTACTTTAATTTCTTTCTTTTTCCTCTTCTTTTGCTTTTAATTTGTGGATCTAATTGTACCTAAATTATCATTTGCATCGAAACTTTTGATTGCTACTTCCGAACTTTTCATTTGCTTGTCAAGCAACTTCTATAGTCATATGCTGCCAACTTGGTTTGCACTTTTGTGTGCTAATCAACTGAGAGTTTTGTTATTTAGGTCTCTCTCACTTTCATGTTAGTTCTATACTTTCTTTCATGAACATGGGATGGTTTCGCTTTTGATAGAAACTTGTTTCCTATGCAAAGAGACAGCTCAGGTACGAAGTCAATTCTGGCCAATTAGTTAGTTGAAATGACATTTTATACCACATCTCAATTTCAGATAATTTGGCTCCTATGTAAATTGTGCTGGTGATATAATATTGAACAAAAGTTCTTAAGATAGTGACAAGTTTCTGATTTGAAGTGAATTGCTCCACAAAAACTTGTGTTTAAAATCGGTTCTTGGATTTTGAATATGGATAAAGTTGATCAAAATCTGCATATTCCTCAGATTTCTAGGTGTTGCAAACATTTATTTCGCCATCTACTATTGAATCTTTGTCCAGTCGTCTTTGGAGGCAACTAAATTCTGTACACGCTTGGTTTAACTTGAAAAGATTGCTTTTTCTTTGGAACTTGGATTTGGATGGCGTAGCGTTAGCAATAGTTACTGTCTATAATTATTTAGATCTATATCTGTTCATTTTTGTACCTTACTTCATAACAATTTTCATTAGAAAAATTAAATCAGTATTCAGTTCAAGGAATTGAGAAATGGAGAGACAACCTATATTGGACTCGCTTATTTATAAAACTGAGGTTTCAGGTTATATAGTCACTGTCTTGGTCACATTGTCAGTAGAAAAAAAATGTAGACTTTCGTATAAAATCCCATATGGGCAGACAAAATTTAATGAGTACAATAATATTCTTAGACTAGAAACAATTAAGAAAATTATTTTATGTGCTTACATGCACATTACAGCCTGGTTATATGACCTCGATCGAGGTTTTATGACTCTTAAGGAAGTATCGTGGCATCAGCTTAAGGTGCACATAGTCAAAAAAGGAGATCCTAAATCAGTGAACGCGTTTTGTGTGCTTTGACATCGAATAAACCGAGGCTATACAATGACTTTAAAGCGACCATTAAAGTTATTCAAGTATGAAACATTAGAAAGCTGTCGGCGAAGAAGGAGAAGATAGTTTCTTTTTGAATAATCGGGAGTTTATATTTTTCAGTGGTTGCGTAATGCTTAAATTCCGTTAATGTGTAAAACTTATCGGTCATTCGATTTGAGTAAATTATTCAGCAATAAGCTCAGATATACTGATCGTGCACAACTTTGTGTCAACTAGTGAGAACTTGAGGTCCTGTACTTAATAGTACGAAGTTTTTGGGAAGGCCGGAGGAAACTTGAGGTCTTATGTCTAGTGTAGTACCAAGCATTTGAGGAATCTGAAAACTTAATGTCCTACGCCTAATAGTACGGAGTCTTTGGAGGGTATGGGAACTTGAACCCAGATCCTCTAATACCTAGAGGGATTTGAGAATTCCCCCACTCTCAATTCAACCACTCCATAAGAGGCAAGAAGAAAATAGTTTTGCTCAATCACGAAAGTCATAATGTCTTAGTCAGGATTTGTATATGTATACGACATAAGTATATAAACAAAATGAGTTTTTCCACAATGTACATATGTTAAGAGGCTCCACATCAGGACTTCATCATAGCCACGTGAAGGGAGCTCTATTTCATGGCAATTTTTGTGGTTAAGAACGTACTGGAAAATTAAATGATCAAACTGTTGGCACAAATAAATATCGAGGAAAATGAAGTAGTGAACCGACAATCTAACTATTAATAGGTAGAATATCTTTAATTAGGCTAATTTGTAATACGTAGTAGATTATTGTATTTTGCATCATAGTCAACTTATCTTAAACCTACATTTACGCACATCAAGATCTAACATGGGAGTTAAAGAGGAATCATATTAATTTCTCCAAACTCCTCATGTAGTTTCTCGAGGAGAAATTTACAAATAAGTCAAGCTGTCGAGGTTAGTCAATAAGTAATTAGTAAAAAGGTTAGAACTCTGAGATGGATATGATATTTTTAAAGTTGTCAACATTGTTTTTCGAATTAAACATGTACAAATACTATAAAACAAATTTGTAAATATTGTTTTCCATTTAGTCATGAAGGGCTATAGTTTGTTGTTGACACACATTAAATGAACAGTAAGTTGAATGCCACTCACTTTGGGTCTGAGGCAGGTGCTCTTATGGGGTTGGTACAATATGTGGAAGACATTCATACACATAGGAAGATTTCAACTACTAGCTCCGTTAATTGCTCCATTATTGTTTCGAGAGCCCGAATTAAGTGTTCCTACTTCCCATTCTGCGGCCCACACTACTAATAACCCGTTAAATTAGGCCCAATACAACAGAGCCTGGATCATTTGCCTGACACTCAGTCCATGTTCCAAGCCCAATTTCTGTTTCCCAAGAAGATTAGAAGCTGACCTGAAAAGACACCTTTTCCTTTCACCCCGGCGCATGATGCCTTTTCATTTTGGTTTCCTTTGGAAATTGTAAGATAATTGGAATTAAACTACGAGGCAAAATACATAAACCTCCTCTCTAATTTAAAAAAATCTTAGAAAATTTTCATTATTTTTAAAAAATTCAAAACAACTTCTTTTAATTTCAAATTTTTAGAAAACACCATTCCAGTTAAAAATACACGTAATATAATCATCAAATATAGACTAATTAAATGTTATTTACATAACGATTCAATCTAACTCTTAAACTCGAATTAAACTAATAAATTCAACTCAAAGTAATTATTTATTACAATTATGTTAATTTATTGATTTAAGTCAAATTTAATTGGTTCGGATAAGATTTAAGAGCTGAATTAAGTTAGTATGTAAGTAATATTTGATTCGTCCATGTTTGATGTTTAAATTGTGTGTATTTCGTTATCATTTTCAACCAAAATTTAGGAAGATTTTTTTCAAGAATTTTAAAGATTAAATAATTTTTCTAAGAGCTCATAAGTATGTTTCTTTTACCCTAAACCAATTGTATTTTCTTGTAATTAACTTAGAATTATAGTATTTTTATATTATAGTAATATTAGTCTATTTTTTATATCATTAGAATTAAAGTTCAAAAATAATTAGATGATGCCATATGATGTTTTATTTGCTAACCTAAAGAACATACAAATTATTTATAACATAGGAGTGCCTTCTAATTTAGTACAATGAATTATGATAAATCAAAAAGATAAAGGTATATGTATATATAGTGCTCAAAAGTGTTTTCCAATTACAATTCAATTTGTTTAACTATCCTTTATACGAAAATATAAAATTTCAGAAATGAAAAAACATTTATTTTTGTTTTGACTATAAAACTTTTTATGTGTGACATAATTTGTAATCAATTTTATAAAATTAGAAGGAATTGAAATAAAATAATTTGAGAATCAATTATAAGGTAACATATAGCATTCAAGTTAATGACATGAAGAACTTTTTATCCTTATAAGTATTTAACTTATTTTTAAAAAATTAAGTAAAAATAAGTGTTTTAAAATTTAAGATGTGTTTTCCAATCGCCTCTAACTTTTAAAATAATTTGAAGTTCTATAAAGCAAAAAATCAAAGATGTAACAAAGTTATCAAGTGAAAATAAATTAAGACAAACAAGATGTACATGTAAAATAATGTTAAACTAAGTTCACATAACACTAATACTAAAGGATCAAATCAAATGATTTGTTAGTAATGAAAACAACTACATATATATTCAATATTAAATTATTTATAAATTATTTCATTCTTGGAGTTTAATTCTAACCTAAAATTTATGTCTACAATAAAGGTGTGAGAATTATTTTCAAGAATCAAGATATTATACTAACCATACATACAATAACCAAGAAATATTAGTAGTTAGTATCGAACACAACATCAACATTACCAAGAAACATGCAATATATTATCATCAAGAGAACCATACACTCTCAAGTACTTCAAAAGTTTGACCTACTTGTACGGAACTTCATGCTTCCCCAGCGTCTAAGGTTGGAATATTGGAAGTTACAAAAGTCAAGCAACATTTGAGTAAACAAAAACGATTCTCTTTGTAATTCAGGAAATTATTCAGTTTTGATGAACCTAATTTAGCCATATGAGCGAAGAATTCGAGTTCACAAATAAGGTACAATTGGATAAAGATTGCTCACGGAAGCACTTGGTCTATTATGTGCTTATAGTCGACAAAACCCTGAAATGGAACATCCAAATACCACACTCATCCTTCTTCAATGTTTAGTTGCTTTAATTGCACCAGTGTAGTCCCCATGCTGTCCTCTGCTACTCTTCCTCTTCACTCGAATGTACCTGTAATAAATGTACTGCAGTATGATCTATGACGATGAGTCAAGGTGTACAACAATTAAAAACAGGGCAAAAGCCCAGTTTGGTCTGAGAATGGCACAGTTGGTTTTCAAGAAGATCAGGAAAAGGATACAAATAAGTCGAGGGCCACACAAACTGCAGCATCTAACAGCCATGGCATGTTAGCCTTGATTTTATCCCATTCAGTAGTTCTTACAAGAATGCTGCATCAATCACACACAAAATTATGAGTCTCCAAATCATCATACATATTTGTGTATTTATATGCGAGAGCCGAACCTGAGCACGTAGGTGAGATTGGCCACCAATGCGAAGATGAACATTAAAGGATTCAAGCCCTGTGCAGAATCCAAGAACATGATTCAAATCCACACAGAATGTTCAACACTAGATGAATTATAAAGTCAATGCGTTGTTTAAATGCATTACCTCCACACTCCCTCTTTTGATCTAGCCAAAACAGGTAAGAACTTTGGATTAGAAGTCAAATAAGATTAATATGGAAAAAGAGAAGGGAAAAAGAAATATAGATGATATTAGGTAGTTGGAATTTGTGTAAAACAGGCACTCACATTTAACCAGATTTGGGGGATTCTGCCACCCATATATATAGCAGCCATGAGCCATCCCAGCCACTGTCCATACACATTGTGCTCCATTCCACCTTCCTGAAATAGATGAACTAGTTAAATTGGAGACGTAAATAATTGAAGAAGATTGAGCCAAAATTCCATCAGAAAGCATACACTTAATAGTCTTCTGCCGATAAATCCAATGTTTGCTGCTGTCAGGCCCTTAGTTTGCAGGGGCAGGTTCAGTGATGTAGCTAGAAAGGTCCCATAACCAACCTGAAACATAAAGGCCATATTCTTTAGCATCTAGGTAATTTTATCTATGAATAGGGTTCATTTATCTCATGTTCATCTCGATGGTCAAGATTTCTCAAGATTATTGTTTTCGTAAAGCTTACTGATCGTGGAATTGCCCGAGGCTGGCTAACTGATTGTGCTAAGACTGGAGCTTCCTCGTCATCTGAAGATGATTCATTTTCAAGTCCCATAGCAGATGGACCACTTCTAGCTGCTCTGAGGTAGGTTCGAAATGGCGGGGTGCCACTTCCAGCCATGGATCTTGCTGACCTGAAACCATAAACAAAATCAGAAATTCAAAACAAGAATGAACATGTTTTGTTTACTACCATAATCAAAAGGGAAAAAATGCGTACGTATAATAGAACTCCCTACGAGGAGTAGCTTTAGAAGTAGGAATTGGAATGCTTGAATCAGAGGACGGCTTTGATTTCAATGGCTCTTTCTCGTCCTCAACCTGTCATATAATTGATTTTCCAGTATCAGTATGTGACAGCGAGTACTACACTTGTCAAGAAAGAAAAAGGCGAGGAAATATATGTACCTGTTGGTGACCTTTGTTTTCCCGGCACTTCCACCATCTGCGAATATGATCGTAGTATAAACCTTGCAACACTAACACTACAGTACTGACTGTGTAGAGCTGTAAAAAAATTTAGTAAAAGATAAGACTCTGTCACAATAACATATTTTTGTCTTTTCACTGGTCAATAGAAAAAGTATATATCTGCTGGATACCAGCATGCTAAAACTCATTTAGCCTTTAAAAAACCACTATAGCAGCTCGGCCAATGCATAGTAATTCCTAAGAAAAGAAACATCTATAAGTTTATCGGTTTGGACTTGCTCTTATTTTCTTGATTTCTGGAGAAACTCTGATTCTTTTCTAATTTTAAAATTTATGTAAAAGGGAACCCATAGAGGACGATGAAATATAGTCGCAGTTTCTTTTAGTTTTTGCAGGTTCCTCAAGTAATACATCAGTTGAAGGTTGCAGACATGGCAGAAGGAAACATACGAGAGCAGTGTAGTACTGGGTGGGTAGCTGCAACCACAACATGAACGGAAGAAAACAATCAGAGTAAGAGGAGAAGTTGTAGCAACTTTTTATCATCAGAAACAAAGCAGAAGCTCACGTGCAGAGCTATAATTAAACAGGTTGTAGTTTATCTTCAGTCAGTCAAATTCAGACCCGACTGATCTACACTTTTCATGATTTTCTATTCCTCTGCCATTCACTTACCGTTGCTGGCTCCAGAAGACAACCCACCAGATTGAAAACATCCCTGAACCAAGCAAAATAACCCATAAAAACATTAGAAAAAACATGTGAAGTTTAGAGCTTCTTTTGTTTGTTTCTTTGTGTTTGTACTACTTTAATATATAATTTGCAGGACTGGATTAAAAATGTTTTGCTATAGATCTTAAAACAACCAAAAGAGAAACAGCCCACTTAATATCTGGAAATCCACAAGCATCAAACACCAAAAGTTAAAGAGTTCCAATGGAGAATATAGAACAAAAGTTAAGTCGGTCTTTAGTTACCCTCTGTCGAGCCAGAGAATTTAACTGAAATGAAACAAAAATAACGTCTATATGACATACCCGGCAACCCAAGTGAGGAGAAAAAGAAGAGATATTCCATGGCTGGACTTGGTGCGAAAGTTAGTGATGATTTGAGGTATTTCTGCAACTCCCCAACACACTAAGCTAATGAGTCCAAACGCAAACGAAAACTCATCTTTTATGTTGCAAAGACAATCCTTAAAGTATTTCTCAACCCATCCAACGCATGGTTTCTGTTCCTTTACACAATAAGCTAGAGACATGGCTCTCTCCCACCTCTCTCTCTTCTTCTTCTAAATGAGTCAGTGCTTTAGGTGGTACCAAAGTGGCAGATTATAAATATTATATGACCCTGTGTAATTACTGACTACAAAATTAAGGTTGTTGTTTAGCATTAATGTTGAAGTAGACAAACTGTCCAACGTGACAAAATATGTGCAAGGTCTTTTATTGTACGGAAAATCCTATCCACCCTTTAATATGTTTTTCACATATGAGGGAGGCCTTTTTTTTTTTTGTGAAATACGAGGGCGGAGATTTGCGTTGAGATACTCTGATTTAAATTTAAGTCATTTTCACTATTTTTACTTATTCTTAAAATATTTTTATAGTTTAAAATTATTATAAAAGATATTATGATATTAAAAAATATCTCATTTATCAAATTTGTTTAACATAAACTATTATATGAATGACAGCCAAGTACAAAATAGAGTTCATATAGCAATTATGACAATATTACTAAATTTTATTAAAATAATTCCATAAAAAATATACAAAATATTACTTTTTAGTGTTTTTAATAGCAATGATTATATTTTTAAAATAAGTATAATCATTACCTTACAACTATATTGTTGGATATGGATTCATCTCTACTATAAATTTGTAGTTGAATAAAATTTATTGCCTTTGTAGACAATTACTCGATTATTGACTGGATGGAGATCAAACCAAAGAAGTTTGGCCGTAGATTCTCCCACTCATTATTGAATTACTGATTTTCTTTTTCACTATTGCGAAACTGAAAGCTACGATTCATCAACAATGTCGTACGCCGCATATTCTCCAAAATTCTGGATTAAGCGGCTCAGTCACGAATATTCGTTTCATCAAGTTTTTGATGCTTTCCGACAGTAGCCTGCCTGAATTGATATAGCTTCATGTGAGGAGAAAAAACTGGGAAGAAAGTTAAAAATTGCAGAAAGATGACGAAGACATGCTCGCTTATTTCGGAACACATCAATTCTTAATATGCAACATGTATGGTTACTGTTTGTTATGTTGTTCCTGAAAACGTATATCCAATTCTTCTGCAGTCACTTGCATGATCCTTTCCTCCTATTGGTCCAAATTATTTTGGCTTTTCGAGCTTTAGAAGGTCTATGTGGTATAACCCCGTAATGGTTCCAACATGTTGTTTGTTCCATTAGTGTTTTAGCACCGAAAATGGACTTCGTACATGCTGGAGACTATTTTATCACTTCTTTTTTTGGAAACTTGTTTTCTTGCAACTTTCTTGTATTGGTTTCTTAGTAGATCGACAACTGCGATTCACTTCTTACGCTCCTTTCACTTTTTTTCAACTTGCTCGTTTCCTAACATACACAGAGACAGGCTGTTAAAGATAACAATTTAATAGAGGATTGATGTCTGACAAAATATGAAAGTCATCAGATGGGTCATTTGTCTAATGGTATCCTTAATCTTACTCAGAATTAGTGAACTCTAGACGATTAGGAAGCATAAACAAATATCTCCTTGTAGCTCTGGAACTGATGCTACGGACTTGCTAATTACTGGCTTGATAATCAATAATTGCCCTGTCAGTTGGAATTGACATGCTCCACCGTGCGTCTACATCATGAGATGTGAGGTCACTTCGATTATTATCAGGCTATTATTCTATTAGTTTCATCATAACAAATAGCTTGTTTTGGGAAACACTTCTTATTCTATCCGTTAAATCTTATCCTACATTTATACGGAATCTATATAAATATACGGATAAAATTAAATAATACAAAATTAGAATATTATTTATGACACAAAAAGTTTCACGTTAACAAATAGTTTATCTGCTGCAAATTTATCTGCATTAGGGAACCACAGTGCTAAGAACTCAACTTCTTTACTTTGCAATTTCAACTTTTGATTAAAAGAAAAGCAATGATCTTTATATAATGTCGTTATTTTATATAAATGTGATCAAATTAAATAAGTACCTTTATATTGTCCATACCGTCGCAATCGATGGTGTCATGAACTTTAACCTAACATTCCTCCAAGTTGCAAATTTTCTACTCCAAAAATGCTGATTGAAGGATGGAGCCTAACATTATCATGAGCCTATTCAATTCCATGGTGAAACACTACAATCTGGCAATTGTTACAAATGCAAGTTGAATTCTCCACTTAAATCAAGAGCTTGCCATTGCAGATTTCACTGTACAAGAAACGGATATCTTTTACACGGGACATTTCTGATTCTAGGAATTGAATCTTCAAAATGTGGAAGTCCGACATTGAAGGGCTTAATTTGTCTGAATTTCAGGAGAAATTCGGCACAAAAGAGAGTAAAGAAAAAGGATAGCATGAACCAGAACAACTTTCCTAGGCACATGTTTTGTATATGTCGTTTCTTTCCGTCTGAACAAAGCCCTGAAAATCATCCAGATTCATTCAAGGATAATATATGAAATGCCAAAATACTTTGCTAAGGACAGAATCTGAATTAGTAGCATACGAAATTTAGTGATAGAATTGTAATTTTGCCATCATGTCATCAAAAGTTCCGTTTTATTATTTTAATTTCGAGTAACAGCTACATTATACTTATCTAACTTTAAAACATGAAGAAAATTTGACCTTCAGCACTAAATTTAAGTAATTTTCATTAAATTTCTGTGCCGCTTTTACTAAATTATACTTGTGCAAGGTGCCCGACACAAAATTAGTATTCAACTTGAATTCAATAAAAAAGCTAATATTAGTATGCAGAAAAAGATAGGGCCTCTTCAATTCAATGAGAAGGAAGTGGGCGGCCGAGGATAGTTCTAATCCTGAGACGATGACAACAAGCACAAGCAGACAAAAACAAAACACAGCGACGGTTCGCTGCAAAAGCAACGTACGTCAAACATACGTGTTAACCTTTGACACTATCTCCTCATGCCTATCCTCAACAATTTACATCTCTTTCTTGGTCCTTATCAGTCTAGAATCCAGTTTTGAGCGATGACGAGAATGTTCTTTTAATATCTTCAGTTAGTAAGATACTGCTAAACCGGCAGAAAACGTAAATGAAAGAAGACCTGATTACGTTATATGTCTCAAAACGTATCTGAAAATTTGAGGCTAAATATTAATACCCCATTTCTCTTGTCAATATGTGATTGTTTTTAATTTTATTCGTAAGTGACTGATTAGTTCAACTTTAAGATTGATTTGCTTGTTGACTTGGACTTTGTTGCTCCTTAACGATGCCCTGGGCCAACCTTTCCAATTTAATCATGTGAGAAACACATGCATTTTGGTGACTGTTATTGTTAATGTACAATGAAAAGAAAGATCAAAGCATAATCTAAACCAAGGTGTGGGTACAAAACTGGAAACGAAAAATAGATTGTTAAAATGACAATAGCACTAAATCTTAGGGACGAGCACGCATTGTTTTTGCCTTGGGTTGGGGAAGCCGTTCAAAAACGAACCCACAAAAACATAGAAATACTGTTATGCAAGTAGGCCTTTGATGTTGGGCCCATTAGAAATTGGGATACTAATATTAGGATGCACAAACGCAATCCAAAGCGAACTGTCAATAATTTGTGCAAACTCGTCCTCAATCTATATATTTTTTTAATAATAGGAGATTCACAGGTTTGCTCTGTATTATAAAACTTTAAAGCTATACTTTGATACAAAAAATTATTGAACAATTCAATTAATTGGATGACTATAAATTAAATTAATTAGCTCAATCGTGTATATATGTGTTAGTGGAAGTTAAATAAGTGTATTTTTAGAGTCAACTCTACAGTAATGTAATTGGGTTCGATCGAATACTTTTCATATGCATCCAACCAGGCTGGGATGAGGATCTCATTTTGCTTCTACCAAAACCGCAACAACGATCATTTTAAGAGCTTGGATTATATCTACGAAAAAAAAGCAATTAGGTCTCTATTTAGTTACATTAGAATTAATTCTTTTTTTTGTCAACAAAATGAGGAAACGGAACTATACCTTTTTTAAAAATTTTCTCCACATTGACCATTTAGTTTACAACTGTCTAAAAAAAGCCCATTACCATGATGTAATTAAGTGTGGTTTTGCAATATTAATACTTCAGTTATGCCTTAACATTGTTAAACCCATGGAATGATTTCTGTCAAGAATTCCCTCTCCTAGGTAGGCTAGAAAAGTGTACACATAAGCAGAAATTAGGTAAAAGATAGAGACAAACTTGTAGTTTCACTTATTCCAAACATTACTTTTGTTTTTTAAAGGAACTTTATATTAAAATTTATCAAACTTTTTTCTAATACAGATAGTTAAGTAGTTCTTTTGTCAACTTGATAATGTTTATATAAATGTAGTTATTTATATAAATATAGTTATCTATTATTTAAAGCAATGAATAGATAGATAAAGATAAAGCCCACCCATCCTAGTGCTACTATCGCCCATGCATATTTAACTTCGGAGTTCTGATGAGATCCGGTGCATTAGTGCTGGTTACATTTAATTTCGGAGTTCTGATGGAATCCAGTATGAGTTTTGTCGTATGCTCTCGTAGCATGTTTCTCTCGTTTTCTTCGTTCTTTTAGTTCTTTTACCAGTGATGGATCTTAACCACTCCGATCATGATCACAATAATTCTGATCAAAACCAGAATCATGCTGCCCAAAATCGAGAGCCATCCCTTGCTGATGAGGAAGAGGATGAGATTGTTTTTGACATTTCTCTAGAAGTTCTGATTCAGGATTATGAATACTGTTTGGTTGGAATGTTTCTGACTTATAGTTCGATTAACTTCCAGTCTATGAAATCGATCCTTGCGGATTTATGGCATCCTCTCAGGGGAATTACCATTACTGATATTGGAGCAAAACAATTCTTGTTTCGTTTTTATAATAATGTGGATGTTGACAGAGCCTTAGAAGGAGCTCCTTGGCTGTTTAACAAGCATCTACTTGTTTGGAGCCCGATTAAACAAGGTGAGGATCCTTTTCATATTCCTCTTGTTTCTACTGATGTGTGGGTGATTGTGAAGGGCCTAGAGCCTAGTTTTATATGGGAGGAGGTGGCAAAATCGCTGGGTAATTTTATTGGAAGATTCATTTGTTATGATGCAAAATACCTTGTGGATTCTGATGATTATTCAATGAGAATTAGAATATCTTTAGATGTCCGACAGCCTCTGAGATGAAAGAAAAAGTTGGTGAATAGTAATGGTCGAGCATTTTATGCCCAGTTTTCCTATGAACGATTGTTTGTATTTTGTTATCTCTGTGGAATACTCGGACATACTGACTCTTATTGTGAACTTAGGCTCTATAAGAAACCAGAGGAGCTCCGGTTTGAATGGGATGAGTGGTTGAGGGCTCTTCCACGACGGCGGAATAGACAGCCAAGTCAATGGCTTTGCAAATTTGGAAATTCCCAATCTGCTCCAAATTTCGCGGCTGGATCAAAGGAATTAGTCGAGGATTCTGCACAATTATTATCCCAACGTTTTAGGGATTCTTTATTCAGTTTCCATTCCAATTTACATGATGGCAGTGAGCTGGGCCCTATGGAGACCGAGTCAATGGGGAGGTTGAGTATTAGTGAGCTTGAGGAAAATAACGGGCCTGCCATACCGGGGGATTTTAAAAAGAGGCCCAGGAATCCACCACCATTTGGTGTTTCTAATACAACAAAGGATTCAACAAATGGTTTTAACTCTAAAATATCGGCTTCCCGGGATTCGAGACAGCCAGAAGCCATGAGGCTACTAAGTTGGAACTACCGGGGCATCGGCAATCCCCGGGCAGTAAGGGCACTTAAAACTTAAAGATTTGATCTCGATTCATAAACCTGATGTTATTTTTATTATTGAACGTAGAATGCATGCTAGTAGAATGGAAGAAATTAGAATTAATATTAATTTTGACCACTATTTTTGTGCTGACCGTATTGGGCTTGGTAGGGGACTTTGCATGTATTGGAAGTCTCATTTGAATTTGTCCATTTTGGCTTATACTAATAATTTTGTTGATTGTAAAATTTTCAGTAATGATAATGAATGGAGATTTACTGGGTATTATGGGTTTCTGGAA
>JAOTJB010000210.1:7125326-7139619 GCA_027123815.1 Erythroxylum minutifolium | reverse complement strand
TGATCTTTGAAGATTGGACCGATCGGCCTGTGGGTCATTACGACTGGGCTCGGGCCCAGCACGACCGACCCGACCAATTATAATTATTACGTAAAATTAATAATACTAACTATGTGTTGTGTTCTTCTAACTTAGAACATTATCTATTTTATCTTTCCATTTTAATAAATATCTAAAAATTATTATAAACAATAATATGAATGAAGCATTAAAATAAAAAATAATTAAAACAAGAAATAGAAAAGCAATAATATCAATAATAAAGAAAAAAAGTGGTGTTTTAACAACCACTAATAAAATATAAATATAAAAGTTAGAAGTTAGATTTCAGTGATAGTTAGTACTAGAAATATAAAAGTTAGATTGTTAGATTAGTTGTTAATGCAATATATGTAAAGAAAAAATAAATAATTGCAATGGAAATAATAAGAGGAAAGTTTATAAAAGATAACTGACTTTTATTTTATTCAAATATTATGAAGCATAAAGGAGTTAAGGACTTTACGAGAAGAAGGAGAGCTTGCTTCGGGGTTAAAAGGTTTTAAAAAAAACTGATAGTTCTATGTATTTTAAAAGAAGGAAAGAAAGTTAAAAACCTCTTTCATATTTTTAACTTTCTTTCCTTCTTATATATATATATATATATGGCTAACGTGGCACTGTCATGTGTCAAATGACCCCTACTAATCAGACACGTCAGTGTCATTAAAGGAAGCTTTTTTCATTAATGAAACAATGTCGTTTCTTGATAGTAGTAAAACGATGTCGGTTCAAAAAAACTGAAAGAAGACTTCTCCTCCTCATTCATTTTCACACAATCTATAAACTAAAATCCCTAGGTTTTTTGACATTATTTTCTTCGACATTATTTCATCCCTCTCGCAGGCACAAGAGATACCAAAGCATTTGGACGTTCTCCTCGCAGACGTAAGAAAACGGCATGTATTTCTAAATCTACAACGTTCTCCTCGCAGACGTAAGAAAACGGCATGTATTTCTAAATCTACAACGTTTTTTGAGTGTCCCTTACATATTTTCTGATAAAGGTTCATGAATTCTCTCTCCCAATGGAGTCTATGGCTATCATTCTTATAGTTTTTCTATTTTTCTCTACATATATGTTTGATTCAAGTAGCCTTCAGTTGTTGATTGTGAATATCTTGAGACCACTGTATCTTCTCTTGGAAATTGATGTGGAAAGAGTGAATGGGCAATGCGTTGATTGTACCCCAAAATGAAATTTTGACCTTTGGTGACTAGAGCTAAATTATACAAAGGAGCTTGTTTGTTCTTCCTTTTGAACCGATTTGAGTGTTCTATCCTGATTTGGTTTCTATTTTGACCACTTAAAGCTGCATTACATGTTGAAGCAAGACTTGCTAGTTGCTCTTTGTGTTTATTTTTCCTAATATCTATTATCTAGTTTGCAAACAAGACCATAACATTGGATTTATTCATTGCTTGGTACACTATCAAGTAAGTCTCTAATACTTCATGCTTTTAGTAATTAAGTCCTTGATGTTTGAAATAGTTTAAGCAATCACGAGTAATGTGAATTTTGAACAATTCAGTATAGTTAAGTATTAAAAAATGAAGAAAAACACGCTCATGTATTAAGCTCAAAAACTATTGATAAGTATTGACCCTAAACTTAAATTCCAAAGAACTAAAAGGAGCCAATTCAAAAGTTTCATATTTGAATCGCACACAGTTTTAGTTTTTTATCTGCAATATTTGTACATGTAAATGATAACATGTTTGGAGCACTGTTCTCATCCAAATAGCCTTATACAGAAGAAGCCAGTGTTCCACCACTAAAATGTTTGTATATAGAAATGGATAACAATCTTTTCAGCAAGAACAACAGTCATCACAGCTTTAAGCATGGGAATGACAGTACCTGTTCCAAAGAAATAAAAATGGACCAGACAATTAACATATCAAAATCATACTTGAGAAATTATTTGGGGAAATGAGTTTGAATTGGTTATTAGGATATGAGTTTACATCACAACAATCCAATATAAGGTAGTGAAATGGACTCTATTAACTTCACTTTAAGTTAATCATAGCCCATAAAAGAATGGTGTAAGGATTAATAGGCCATTAAATAAATGCAACTACTAGGATAGGGAATATACAAAGTGAAGAAACAAGTCATTAAACACATAACCTTTAGAAAGAATTAGATAGCTAAAAGTGTTGGATCACCTACGAATAAAAGGTGAGAAAAAGTATTTATTAAATGAAAAAGTTCATGTTCAAGAAAACATACTCCAAAATTGTGATCGGAAAACTTTAAGAAACGTATGAAGGAGAAGCAACAATTTTATCCAAAAAGAGGTAATCTAATGAGAAAACATTCAAACAAAAATTAGTAAGAATGCAGAGATGAACAAAAACACAATACCAGGTGTACTAACTCCAATCGTATCACCAAGGGAAATCTCATAACAGTACATGTCATAAAGTTCTTTAGCCACATGGGCATTAGACGAGTTAATCCTACACCATATGCAGATGACACAAAGGTATAATATCTCTCAATAAGAATTATGTCAAAAGATAAATACCACATACCCATGAATAGGAATTGAAAATTCTTTAGCAGCACTAGTGGCAGCTTAATAACGAACAAAACTCTCTTTAATGCTACAATTGATGTTTGACTTTGAGAATGACTCAGAAGTTGAGGCAAAAATTGCGATTTCCTTCGCACATGTTAGATACGCCCACCTTCACATTGGGTGTAAGAACAGGTAATGTAAGACATAAATAAGTAATGCCTATAGTCTCCTCTTGATTATAAAACACACAGGTTTTAGTTATGTTTAAAATTTTCTATAAGAAGCTCACGTAAGTAGTCTGTTAGCTACAAAGTGAACACCACTCTCAGATTAGACTAAGGAAACTACACAAGTTTAGACCAAAGCGCTCTAGGATGAGGTTGGATAACAACCTTTTTACATGAAGAATTAAAGTAGCTTGTATGAAGAATTAAAGAATAGGACACATAAACAAAATAGAAATAGTTACATCATCTACACCTTTTAGCAGAACATTAAACATTATCAAAAAAGAAGACAATGAAATCTTAAGGAAGAAATAAAAACCTAACCTACATGTGGTTGATTGTTGAGAAGGGCAAAATCACGCTTTCGGAGATGCAATGCAAGAAAACTGACAATAGGAGAAATGTTAGGACGATTGGGTGATCATGAGTGAGAGAAAACTTAGCATAGGTTACAGATTCACAACGACGGGGTGAGAGAAAACTTAGAGATTTTAGACAAATTGAGTGAGAACGAAGGGGACGAGAAGTCTTCTCCGAGTTTTCCTGAAACAACGTCATTTTACTACCATCAAGAAATGACTTTGTTTCTCTAATGAGACAAGCTTCCCCTAATAATGCTAATGTGTTTGATTAGTGGGAGTCATTTGACACGTGGCAGTGTCACGTCAGCTAAAATAATGGTGAGACTAATGTCGGGCTAGAATTGAAAAAAATTGAAAGTTTAGGCATTTTATTACTACTTTTTAAAGTTCAGGTTATAATTGAAAATTTTTTTTGGTAATTAACCCTATATATACATGTTTAATTACAAAAAAATTCCAAACTTTACTCAATTTTGTAATTATAGCCTGAACTTAAAAAAGTGACAATTCAATATTTAAACTTTCAATGTTTTCAATTCTAGCCCGACGTTAATATCTCCATTAATGTTGTTGATGTGACTTGCCATATAAGACAGAAATCCTAAACACCTATGCACATAAGACTTAATTAAACTAACTAATTAAGTTTCATTAAGTTTTTTAACTAAACTACGTCATTTTTAGATAAAGAAAACCCTAAATCAAACTCAATCCTTGCACCAAACTCAGCTTGTGTAAAGAGGTTCCTAGGGTGGCAAATTGAGATTTCATTCAGATTTTTAGAAACTTAATGAAACTTAATCAATTAGCAGGGATTGTTTGATTATGTTATTCATAAGCTATATTGCAAAGAATGGAAGTAGTAGTTAGATGAGTTCCATTGTCAAAACCCTAGAGCCATCGTCATTGACTCGTCATCGGCCTTTGAGTGCCTTCACAATCGAATATCAATGCTTTAAGTGGTTTCAGAGTTGAAGATCAAGTTTGGGGATGATTCCTTTGGAATTCCTAAATAAACTATGATTTACGACAAGGAAATGTTGTTTGATTCTAGGCTTGGGAGTTTCTTAAGTATCCGTTGATTGTGAAGTAGTTGATCCCTGACGACAGCACAAGTCACACACAATGGCACTGGCCTTTAACCACGAGGGATTGAACAAGCTAAAATCACCGATTGTATTGCAGGAATTTGTGAATCATGTTGGGTTATTTTAAAAGTGTATATGGTGGGAGAATATGTCAAGTGCGTTAAGATGAAGTCATTGCCTGATGTTCCTTAGGAGAAATTGAAAAGCTTAGATGGTTCTTTGTCTTTTTCTTAGGTGTCAAATTTGAATGAGAGGAATAACAATAATGACAAGTTCTATGAGTCAATGGATTTGGAAGACATTAAAATGTCGCTTTGGAGCTTTCTTCATCTAAAAATAATATAGTATAGTTAAACAATCGAATAAAACTTAATTAGTTAATTTAATTAAGTCTGACTTGTATGAGTGTTTAAGGTTTTTATCTTATGTGACAAACTACGTCGGTAACATTAACGGAGATACTAATATCACGCTAGAATTAAAAAAAATGGAAGTTTGAGTATTTATTGTAACTTTTTAAGTATAAGTTATAATTATAAATTTGAGTAAAGTTTGAGATTTTTTATAATTAACCGTGTGTGTACACACACACACACACACACACACATATAGAGAGAGAGAGAGAGGCACAATGCCGAAAAGTATTCATGAGAGGGAGAAAGAAAGAGCACAAAAAAGGAAGGAATTGTTGAGAAAATGATTTCTTATCTCCTTCATACATTAGGTACATATTTATAGGCATATAAATGTCTATTTTTGTCATTTTAGAACAATAGGCTTTAATCTTCTTCATGGTCTTTATCAGTTATTTATTTTGACGTTTTTTAAGTCTCTTAGCAAGGATTCCACCAAATTCACCTTCTCATTGTCTAGGCCTAAATTCATTCTCCCTTTATTACTTTATGAAGTTAAAGTTGAAGGAGACTTTAAAATTGCTTTATTATATCCAATAGATCCTAATAATCTTGAGGTTGATATTTAGTTTTGAAAATAAAATATTTGAGAGAGAAGTAATTGAAGCATCAATCCATACCATTTTCACCAATTTATATATTAAAAAGAGAAGTTATATTTGAATTCAATATTAAAAATGAATAGATATGAATGATGGTTTACCAAACTTGTTGGTAGTCAAAATGATTGTGTATGGGAGAACATAAAATATCTATTAAACACTTGGCTTCAAACTTTTTAAGTTTCTAAGATTTTTGTCCCTACTTATAGGGTGAATAATTTTCTTAATTTTATAAATGGGTAGGTTTAGTAGCCATATATAAGTGGATTTCATTGGTCTATTAAGCTTAGGACAAAAATCCATGACATAATTTAAGATTCTTAGGAATTTTTGTAATAGTTTTGTATCTAATATTTGAATTTAAAATTTAATTGTGAATTCTGGAGTTTTTTCTATTGGTGTTGAATATAATGTTTTAAGAATCTAATTTTTGTTTGAAAAAGAATTACTTTTATTTTTTATATTACTAGACTATTCTTTTTGAAAATATAGGTAAACATTTTAATATGTTTAAGATATCATTCTATAGAAGAAGGCCAAAAACAAAATCAAGATATCATCTATATATGTAACATTTTTATTATTTGAAATTTAGATGGAGCATTTTTTAGGTTAAAGAATACATCATTATGTTTAAACTATCCAAAAAGGACATTGAAGATCATATTATATCTATCTTTTGGGTCTATTTGAATTTACCAAAATTTTGACTTCATATCAAAATTTGAAAAAAAAAGGGTATTGTATAATTTTTGAAGTACATATTTTTTTACTAGGAATTGGGTATCTTATCTATTATAAAGCTTTATTAAGATGCTAACAGTTTGCAATTCAAAAAAGAGATGTTAATAATTTATTACTATCCTAAAGACTTTTCTTTTTTTGTCTCGAGTTTTTATTAACATAAAATGCCTAAGAAAATTTAGATATGAAAACTAATTTTTTCTTTAGTAGGTCGTTTAATTCTTGTTTACAATGATTTTCTAGTTCTCTATTTATTTGTATAAGTATAGCTTTAGTAGGATTTTTTTCATTAAAGTTTGTTTTACGGGGTAAGTTAACAATATGATATTAAACAAGACAACACAAATTTCTATTTTAATATTTTTCTTGTAATTTTTTAATATTCTCCATTTTAATTGAGTTTCTATTTTCCTATTAAAATAATTTTAAAAAAATATGTTAGTTTTTTTAATTTGCATGTATTATGTTATTTATCTAGTTTTTTATAGATATGACAAATTTTGACTATATTTATACTCCTATTCTTAATTTTTCTATAAAGGAAATGATTTATTTTTATCAAAATATTGTCATGGTTTAATACATATGAGGTGACTAATTTTGTAATGGGGTTCTTAAAGTTATTGTATGATGTATATGGTACTGCTGTCGCCTGCAACCAAATTTAAAAAGAAACTAACTTCTGTTAATACAAATTAATGTAGTAGTGGAAAGTGGGTATTGTTCTCACGAGAAATTTTTAGCCGCAAAGAGTTTACGTGTTCAAAACTAAAATAAAGTAACGAAGGGGGGTTTTCAATTTACGTCAAATTAAGAATGTAGAAATAACAAAAATCGAAAATTAACAAAAGTAATTGGATTTGAAAATTTAATAGACAAACTTTGGTTTCGGGTCACCGATGTTATCACACTAAAATGGATCCTTGATATAAAATTAAGTTCGTCAATAACATTCATTGGGGATGTTTTCTCTTAAGTGTAAATGATTATAAACATATATTCTAATCATTCTTATTAATCAACAACCTAGATACAATCGTAAGTTCAATTGATTAATAGCATTAAGAATTAAGAAAGCAATGAACAAGATAACATATGTACGACATGCAATTAATCTAGCTGAACGTCTTTCTAGAATTTCTGACTCTAACGTAAAGAAGGTAATCCTAATTTCTACTTATGATTAATAAACTGAATGTCATATTTTATTAATATAGCTATTAAACGAATCAATTCCTAGTTACCCACCTAAAAATCAATCAATTCAATTAGAAAAAGTAATTTAGAAGACATTCAATGTTCATCAACAAAACAAATTTTATTAAAACATCTCACACATAATAGATGATAACACGACTCCCCTCAACCAAGAAAAGAAATTTAGCTACTCATAACGAAAGTGAAAATCAAAGAAATAACAAAACATAAAGTCTCCATCCCTAGTCTTTCTCTAAAAAGTCTGAAAATACTTAGAACAATACTGCAAAAATTTGAAGCTAACTATAGCTATCGAAAATAAGAATAAAAACTGTAGAAAAATGTAAAACACTACTCCTAAAGTGACTGCCATGAACAGTTACGCAAATCCCCTTTTATCTCCTTCAATCTCCACCTTTTTTCCATGATCTTTTGCAGATAAGCTTCCCTCATATCCATATTGTAGATCCTATTGATAAGATAGCAATCTGATCTTTACAGATTGTGAAAATCTTGAATTTGAACTTGAAAACAAATTATACAGATTATTTCCATCCTTGCACGTGCCCACGCTTAATCACTAAATTTGCTACCAATCTGGAATCTTTGAATTTTCTTTGTTTCTTTTGCATCTTTTTGATTCAACTTCATCTTTAAAGTGTTGAAAATCACTTGAGAACAATTAACAGACAATTCCATTAATTTTGGACAATAATTTCCATAAATTAAAGAGAATTAAATAGAAAATAAGCACAAATTCTCAACTTAACAAATTTCCTCACACCAAATCTTTACTCACCCTCGAGCAAATATGCCAAACCACTGCACTCTATCAATTCATCATTCATAAGATTAAGTGCACATAATCTGTTTGCTTGGGCCAGCAAGACTTAGGTTGCAACATACCTTATAATCACTTTTCACCGATACAAAATAAACAAAGTCAAAATAAGACATCTTTGTTCAAAAAGCAAGTATAACATCAAAGTGAATTCTTCTCACAGATTTCTCTTTTACACTCAAGTGTTTGAGGTCAAAGTGTTTCTCTCAAATCTCCCTCTAATAGGTTACATTACCATAGGCTTGTAAATTCACCAGTTATCCTTCATTCGAATTACATTAGCTCATAGATCACAAGGATTTTATTATAGGTTATAATGGGGCCAGGTTCAAAGGTAAGGTAAAAATGGCAAAGGTTAATCACAAGTATTCACAAGGTACCAAGTAAAAGGGACATTAAAATTTTGAGATAGCCACATGACATAAAGGACTACAACTATTCATACTAACTAATGCTATTATGCTTTATGCTTTATTCTTTTTCTTTTTCTTTCTTTTTTCCTTTTTTCCTTTTCTTTCTCCTTTCTTTCTTCTTCCTTTTTTTTATACTTGGCTAAGAACAAGGGGGAATAATAAAAACAAGAGAAGAAATTACTAACAGCATAATTTAGTAAACACATAAGTAGAGGTGATTGAATGAAATTACTCAATACTTCATTCAACTTGTGATAAGGTAAGGCTAATGGGGTTTTTCGGGTTTCAATGTAAGGTGATTGAATGAAAACAACAAGGTTAAAGGCTCAAAAGTGTTTTCAAATGGAAAATAACTACGTGGGTCATTTTTAAGCTAAAGGGTGTAAAAACAAAGAAGGCCTTAATCATTTCTATAAACCATGTAATCAAACAAATTCAATCCGGTTCAGTGCAAGTTCTGAAGGCAAACCTAATTAGAGGAGCATCACACAATACAAAGAAATAGAATGAAATAAAGATGATGTCATTAAAGATCGAATCCACTCACAGGTTTAATTCAAGAATTCACCTTAATTCTACAACTACCTCATCACTTAAATGTCAAAATTTTGCCTAAGTTTACAAGATTGGTTATTGCAATTAATCCGCATGATTCACTTTAGACTCACATAGCCCAATTTAACTTCATGCATACATTCATTCTCGTCCAAACTAATATGATAAAGCTTGATGGCTTAACATGCATAATCACATGTAAAAATAAAAAAGAATCACATACAACAACAAAAAACAAGGCCACACATATATAATCCAATTCCTTCCCCACACCTAAACCAACATTGTCCTCAATGTTAGGACATAGAATGAAAGAGGCAACAGATAAAAGAAAGAGAAAAGAAGGCTTCTCTATTTGGGAATGCCGAATTCATGATGTTGGCAGATGTGGAGGTTAGAAGCCTTCATACTCCCAATAAGCCATCAAGTTGTGCTCCATTCGGTGCATTTTAGGTTCAGGGCGACTGAGGCGGTCATTTAAATTGGTTTGGGAAGGTTGGTGACTACTTTGTGTTGCTGGTCTTGTAGTGGGAAGAGTAGTGGGGGCCGAATTTATGAAAGTGATTCGGCCATGACTAAGATCCACAATCCCCATCCTTTGTAAACATTCTAAATCCAAGGGTTCTATGCCACATGCTACATTCATGTCAGTATCATCAAGATCTAACACTTCCAAATTAATTGTCAATTGTGTGATATAGGAACTGAGAATTAAAGTTTTATATTTCTTGTGTAAGACCGATTGAAATTGTGTTAAAAACCAAAAACCTAAATTCACAGGAATGTGCCTATCCATACACCACAGGAAATTAAACTCCACTTTAGACAAAGTCCCTGTAGAATCCCAACGTCCCAAAAAATTGTATGTTAAGAGTCTATGAATGATTTTTAAAACAAGATTTGTAAAAAATGAACTCTTAGAAATACTAGCATTATAGGAATTAGTATCAACAGACCATTGCCTCCATAATTCTGATGCATTAAAGTCCTCATGATAATCACATCGAGAATTAATAAACATCTCATTTTTAATTTCATCATTGAAAACAAAGCCTATAGCTACATTAAATTCAGCAATAGATAATGTAAACTCTTTCCCCATAAGTCTAAATTCAACAATCCTTTTTGTAAACCATCAAACTCCTCATTAGAATTAAACTGAAACGTGCTATAGAATTCCCTAGTTAATTTAACATATGTGGGACAATTAATTCTAGCAAACACACTCCAACCAATTGGACCCATCATTTGTGTAAATAAGTCATAAACTTCTAGTGATTCAAGAGTGTCGAAAAGTATACACTTACAGGCATATTTTTTCTTGCACTGAGTTGTTGAAATCGCTCTGTATCTTTTGGAAGTCGGAATGAGGTGAAACCACCAATTTGGTTACTCCATTTGCTACAGTTTTCAACTTCTTTTCCTCTCCTTGTCTGTTGTCGTGTTGATGGCCTTGGGGTAGCAACTAAACTTGGTGGCACGGTTTGTGTGGGTACCGCATCAATGGGTCCTCCCTGGATAAGTTGGGTGCCAGTGGAGAGGAGAGATCAACAAAAGACATGATTGGTGTTGCTAAACGTCGAGAATCACTCTTCCTCCTTAGCATGGTTGTAACTCCTTGAAAACACAAATCTGAAAGTGACACAAGGAAGAACACGACACCAGCCAAATCACAAGTTAGGGTTGGATGGGTTAATGAAAAATTGAAAGATGGGTGTTGTGTGGAATGTTTGTTGTAGTGTGCACAAAATAGGTGGTGAGTTGAGAGATCTGCAGTGAAGAATAGTTGTGAGATAAACTAAGTGAAAGAAGAAGAGGGAAAAGATGAGGGATGGATAGGAAAGAATGAAATGTTCATTTTTTTTAGATAAAAGAATTAAAATTGCATAATTGAGAATGATAAATTTCTGAAAATTAAAAATCTAACTAAAATGAAATAAACATGATAAAAAAGAAAATGAAAATTTTCTGAAAAATAAAAATCATAACCAAACCTGAAAATTTTATGGGTTGTCCCGAATGTGCTTCTTTAAAGTCTTTAGTTGGACATATGTCTTTACATACCTGATTAGAAATAGGTTGGGGAAACCAACTCTATTTCTTCCACTCGCTCAGCTAAAAAATTCTCATAATATGGCTTCAGACGGTGTCCGTTCTTAGAGGTATCTAAACTTTGAATTTCTATCGCACCATGAGGAAAAACGTTAGTAACAATAAATGGTCCAAGCCAACGACATCGTAATGTTCCAAGAAACAATTTAAGCTTTGAATGATAAAGAACTTTTTGTCCAATTGAAAATTGTTTCCTAGAAATCATTTTATCATGAAAAGCTTTAGTTTTATCCTTATAAATTTTCGCATTTTCATTTGCTTCATTACGAATCTCCTCTAACTCTTGTAGTTGCAATTTCCTATTGCTACTAACTTCTCCCTGATCCATGTTTAACTGTTTTATAGCCCAATAAGCTCTATGCTCTATTTCCACAGGTAAATGACAATGCTTACTGAAAACTAACCTGTAAGGCGACATGCCTATTGGAGTTTTATAAGCAATCTGATATGCAGATAAAGCTTCGCCTAATCGTAGGCTCCAATCCTTTCGGTTTGGATTCACCACTTTTTCCATTATGGATTTGATCTCCTTATTGGACACTTTAGCTTATCCACTTGTTTGAGGATGATAGGCTGTAGATACTTGGTATGTGATACCATATCTCTTCATTAAAGCTTCAAAAATCTTATTGTAGAAATGGGTTCCTAGATCGCTAATGATAGCTTGAGGCATTCCGAACTTGACAAAAATGTTAGATTAAACAAAATCTATAACAGTTTTAGCATCATCAGATAAAGTAGCCTTAACTTCTACCCATTTCGAAACATAATCCACAACTAGCAAAATGTAGTTCTTACCAAAAGAAGAAGGAAAAGGACCCATAAAGTTTATTCCCCAAACATCAAAAATCTCACATACCAGGATATTTGTGAGTGGCATTTGATTTCTTGATCCCAACTTACCTGTTCTTTGACAACGATCATAAGACTTGCAAAACATGTAAGAGTCATAAAACAACTTAGGCCAAAACAGTCCACATTCAAGAATTTTTCGGGCAGTCCTTTTGGGCCCAAAATGTCCCCCACACACCAATGAATGACAAAAATGTAAAATAGAAGGAATTTCATCCTTTGTGACATATCTCCTAATAATCTGAACATAATAAAATATCCATAAATGAGGTTTATCGCAAATGTAATATTTAGCCTCTCGCTTAATTTTATCTCTTTCAGCTCTAGATAAATCACTAGGTAAAGACTTAGTCACCAAATAGTTTACTATGTCCACATACCGTGGAATTACCTGTTGAATTGCGAAGAGATTTTCATCTGAAAATTTGTTGTGAAGAACATCAGATGCGGTACTCGGAGTGATCCTACTTAGATGATCGGCCACTAAATTTTCAGCTCCTTTCTTGTCGCGAATTTTCAAATCAAATTCTTGAAGCAGTAAAATCCATTGAATTAATCTCAGCTTGGCTTATGTCTTGTTCACCAAATACTTTAAAGCTGCATGATCTAAATAGATGATCACCTTTGTCCCCAACAGGTATGACCGAAACTTCTCCAATCTAAAGACGACCGTTAAAAACTCCTTATCTGTCGTAGAATAATTTTTCTGGGCATCATTAAGTGTCATAGATGCATAGTAAATAATATGAGGTACCTTGTCCACTTTTTGGCCCAGCACGACGCCAACTGTATAATCCGAAGCATCACACATCAGCTCGAAGGGCATGTCTCATTTCAGTGGCTGAATAATTAGAGCTGTAGTGAGTCGTTCTTTGAGTTCATCAAAGGCTCTTTTGCACGGCTCATCGAAATCAAACTTCACGTCTTTTTAGAGTAGTCTACACATGGGTTGCACAATTTTGGAGAAATCCTTGATAAATCGCCGATAGAATCCTACGTGGCCAAGAAAAGAACGAACTTCCTGCACATTAGCAGGGTAAGATAAAGATCAAATAACATCTATCTTAGCCCTATCAACTTCGATTCCTTTCGAAGAAATAGTATGACCCAAAATTATGCCTTGATCAACCATGAAATGACATTTTTCATAATTTAAAACCAAATTAGTTTCAATGCAACATTTAAGCACTTTTCAAGATTGACAATGCATATTTCAAAAAACTCTCCATAGACCGTTAAATCATCTATAAAATTTCCATGCAATTTTTCACAAGATTAGAGAAAATACTTACTATATATCGTTGAAATGTCGCGAGTGCGTTACACAATCCAAATGGCATTCTTCGGTAAGTAAAGGTGCCGAATGGACATGTGAAGGTTGTCTTCTCCTGATCCTTAGGTGCTACCAAAATCTGGTGATATCCTGAATAGCCATCTAAACAACAGTAGTGAGATTTACCCACAAGTTTTTCAAGCATTTAACCAATAAATAGAAGCGGAAAATTATCTTTTCTAATAACTAAATTAAGCTTCCTATAATCTATGCATACCCTCTAACCATTTTGAACACGAGTTGGTATTAACTCACCATTTCTATTTTCAATTATAGTCATACCAGTTTTCTTGGGTACTACTTAGACCGGACTTACCCAATTACTATCCGATATCGGATAAATGATGCTTGCGTCAAGAAGCTTCAAAATCTCTTTCTTCGCCACTTCCATCATGGGTGGATTTAGACGACGTTGGGGTTGCCTCACTTCCTTCGGTTCATCTTCCATCAAAATTCGGTGTATGTAAATAGTGAGACTAATACCTTTCAAATCAGCCACTGTCCAACTGAAAGCTTCTTTATTCTTCTTTAGCACGTTAACCAGCTAGCTTTCCTGCACATCCGAAAGTTGATTAGAAATAATAAGAGGCAATATATCTTTCTCACTTAAAAAATTGTACTTCAACTGACTAGGCAAGCTCTTCAACTCCAATGTTGGTGGGTTGATTAATGACAGCAACAATTTCAAACTTCTGGGCATTTCCACGGATATGAGCTGATGGGAGAGTGGTTCGGTGGTCTCTAAGCAAAGTGACGTCTCCATTGTTTCACTAGCTAACGTCGTTTTCCCCCTTTCTTGCCAATGTGATGCGTTTTTCATTAATTCCCTAGATAATGTCGACTCCTCACATCCTTGCCACGTTGATGCCTTTTCCATTTCCAAGATCATTTCAACTTCATATTTGTCCTTCAAAATCAAGTTTTCCTGCACCCATGTGTCAATAAAATCCACTGAACAATAGGTTATTCATCATCCGGAATTTTCAT
>JAOTJB010000210.1:7099422-7114959 GCA_027123815.1 Erythroxylum minutifolium | reverse complement strand
AAATTATTATACTTCTATTAAAAATAATTATATGTAAATTAATACATCAATTAATAACTTTTATTTTGATGCATTCAGTCCAAATACACGACCTCTTGGATATGATTGAACATACTTAGACTAATAGGAATGGTTAAAAATCAAATTTGCAGGGACAAGATAAATTGGTTTTCCTTGTATTTTTTTAAGTAATGTCTTTAGAAGTCATTTTACACATAAACGGTTAATACTAAACAGGTAATTTTACTAAATATCTCTAACAAACAGCTAATGCAATCCACTGGTCAAATCAGCTGATAGAATAAGCTATCAGCTAACAATTGTTAGAATCAGCTAATAACTAATACAATCAGTCGATTGTCAAACATAGCCTTTGAGTAGTAGATAACTCATAGCTATTAATGATCTGATTGTTATGACTATTCTCAACATATATGTACTTAAAAAAAGTAAACTTTATTTTAAGTTTATAAAATATTAAAAATTTATTATAATAATTAAAATATCATATAAAAATTAACATCTATTTATAAAATAAAATTGATTTAAAATACTATTTTTTATAATTATTTTAATATTTATGTACTATAAAAAGTTAAAGAAGGTCTTTTTACTTTAAAATACAATATTTTTAAGCTTTTCACATATTTGTAAAAATTTATATTATAATGGTTCTAGTTGTCAATTTTTAAAGTAATTATTAGGTTTATTGCCTTACATATATATAAATATTTTTTTATTTTTATAAGTGAAGAAGTATAAAAAAAAGTTTTAAAATTATTTTATTGTCAATATGAATTATTTTTGTAATAAATATTGATTTTATTATTAAAATTTATGAAAGATTAAGTAAATTAAATATGAGTTATAAGTTTAAATAAAACAAAAGCATATTAAATTAAAGCCCTTCACATTTTTACAATACATACTTGACTATCTCATTTTTAACTTTTTATCATCTTCTCTCATAATAATCTTCCTGAAAAATCACAAACATGAATTAGAAGAAATTATTTTTATAATATATAATTAATAAAACAATAAAATTTATAGTATAAAATTAAAATCTATATCTAGATAATGTTCACCAATAACAACAACAACAATAACACCCAGTTGAAGTCTCGTTGAGGCGCAAAGTTTGGAGATGTCTAGTGGTATGTAGTCTTACTTCTAATTAATAGAGAAGTTGTTTATAAATGACCCACATGATTTAGATAATGTTATACTTACTAATTAAATAAAAATTTTGAAATAATCCATACTGAACTATTGTAATAAAATAAAAATAAAACATATATTAAATAAAAACATCATACAATTATATTTGTAAAAATAGTAACTATAATATTATGTAATTTATTATATAATATATTTTAAATTATTAAAATAAGATAAAGTCAGTCAAAAACAACAAAATTTTAATTTTAGTAAAGTATAATTTATAACCTCTATAATTCATTATAGTTTGAGATTGATACGAATAAGTTAACATAAAGAAAATTTTTTTTACCGCCCCCTATATTATAATCATCAATAGTAATATAGAAATTTAAGTGAGTACAATGCAAATAAATTAAAGCTTTTTTTAATTGTAGCATCAACCACATTTCAAAAACATTATATTTTCTTAAGCCGGGGATTGCTATAAAAAACCATTAATTTCATAATAAAGTCAGGAGGCACACCTTTTGTTGCCATCAAAACAGTTTGCTGTATTTCATATCTGATATTGCTCCAATACCTTATCATAATATGTTATATGATGCCAACTTTTCAGGGTAAAACTACAACGACCAGCCTGATGACAAGCATCCTCGTTGCTTATTGTTTTCTGACAAGTTTGCATTTCAATCTTGGAGTTTCAAGAGCTTGTTGAGCCTTAGGAGAAAGATCTATCCTTTTATAAAATATAGGGTAGGAAATGGAGAAGTTATTAGTCTTTGGTTTAATAACTGGACTAATTGCAATCTACTGTGGTTGCGGAATGATTTACAAGCTTTACGAAATAGGATTCTTAAGTAGGCTAAAGTTGCATGGTTCTTCCGGGAGAAGGATAGGATGAATAACTTCATATTTATTCATCTAATAGACAACTACGCTACTGGAGTGCAAATCAATACAAGAGTGGATAAGGTGAAATGGGCTGCTCATAATAGTAGTATTTTCACAAATAAATCTGCTCACAATATAGAGAGAGCACCTCAAGAAGTAGTTCCATGGGTTGATTTAGTGTGGAAGCAAGTGTTAAGTCCAAAGTCTACTATTTTCTTGTGGTTAACTATTAAGAATAGGTTGAGAACAAAGGATCGATTGTTCGGTAGTTTTGACCCCTTTTGTATTTTGTGTAAACATGTAAACGAGAGTTAGAATTATTTGTTTTTTTAATGTGAATATACCAAAGTGGTGTGGAGCAGAACAGGGTCATTCCTAATGTTTTATAGGCCCTGGGTAAAGTAAAAAAAATTTCATATTGTTGTCTATTTTTGTGTCCTTACAAAGAATAAAAATAAACAAAATATAAACTCTTTTTATTGTTCTTTATAAGGTTAAGATTAAACCTTATTTTGTTTTATTTTATTTTTTATAAGGATAAAAATAAGCTCTATTTTATTATCTATAAAGATTGGCCCTGAGAAGGTACCCGCTCTGCCCTTATCCAGGGCCCACCCTGAAGTAGAATATTGAGTATGATTAGAATCTCAAGTTTCTCCTTTGAATGGAATGAAACTTTGAATGATGTCATGCGGTACTCCAAAATAGAAGAGCGAGATAGTCTTATTATTAAGACATTATTTCAAATTGTGATTTACCATATATAGAGAGACATGAATGGACGAATCTACAAAGAAGAGAAATAACACAAGTACGAGCTTGCCGAGACAATAGTTAACTTAATTAGAGAGATAATGATAGCTAAAGGAAAACAAGATAACATCAGACGAACTTAAACTAATACGGTTAATTTAACTGTTTTGGGATGTTTCAGGTGTACGTTTTTAGAAGTGTAGAAGTAGTTTAATTTTTTTGTTATCCTTGTAAAAGATTGTATATAGGTTTTTAACTTTAGTAATATATATCAGCTTTAAATTTTCTATAAAAAAAAAGTTTGCATTTCACAGCTTATGCTCCTATCAATCAACCACGAGAGTGCCGAGGTGGTGGCAGAAAAGGAGATGGACTCATTATTATGGTTACACCGATTACAGTTCATCTGTAAATCAGACAGGAAATGTCCCTGTCATCCTAATGTGGTCAAGGGTACTCCTGAGACCGTATTTCAGCACTGCTTGGTTTCCTTGCCTGAACCCATCTCCATAAGCTGATGAAGTATCTGACTCAATCTGGTGTCTAAAAAACTCACCAAGTTTCTTCTCACAGTCGGACCGTTTTCCCTTCTTCGACGATGTGGAAGAAGATGAAGAAGGAGATGATGATGTTGATGAAGAGGAAGATGAGGATGATGAAGCAACATCATTCCCAGGACTCGAATATATCTCTGCCTCTAACCACATATGAGCCAGTACCTGGCAGATGCCTTCTTCAACCTCTGGACGCAAGTTTGGATAACCTGTTGAATACCAGTCATATATACTTAACAAACCGCAACATATCTGCAATATTGAGAAGGTCAGATATGGCATAGAATGAACAAGAACCTTTGAGTCGAAGCCATGCGTGCATCATCTCATGAGCTAGGATTGACCCAATCAATAACCTGTGTGTGTAGAAGTTTATATACGAAGGAAAAGTTGTGTGAAATAGGCTCTGATAAACAAATTGGACGAACTATAGTACCTTGGGAGGCCATACAAAATCAGAATTGCCGTTACTTCACATCTACGAACTAGCCTATAAGGCTCTGTCACCAAATCTATGATCCGGTAACCTGCCCCAATCCTAGGCCTCCTTGATACCTGCAATGTTGAGTGGTATAAGTACAGATTTCAGCTCAGTCAAACAGAGATTACCACGAAACTGAAGGGTGGTTAAAAGTATGGACTCCTGAAATGAAAAGTATACAGTGGTGATAGTTTGTTCTTCTGACAAACAGAGTCCTCTGGTTTCAGGTAAGTGGTGATGGCCCTGAAACGTAGAAGACAGAAAATAGAATCCAAGGTAAACCAAAGAGAAATTGAAGACAATAAAAAAGCAGATAATTCATTTCTCAGGAAAAGGAGGAGAAGGGGGAGTGCACTATGAAAGTTTCATTGCACCAGCCTTACATTCTTTTCTCCTTCCATGGCTTCATTCAATGCTTGTCTCTCAACCAAAAGTAAGGGAATTTCTTGCTCGATTTTCATATTTAAACCTTCATAAAATTCACGAATTTCAAAATAAAGGGGCTGGCACTCATGAGTATCCATTATTGCAGAGTCTAGGCATTCTAGGCATAGCTTGCGACCATCATCAAGTGATAGATATCTCGTATCTCTGGGCTGCATAGATGGAATTTCTTCATAAGACAAGTGAACAAACCTACAAGGTGTACTTGTGGAGAACAGAAATGATGACACTAACCTCCATCCTCTCGCAACTACAGCAACGAGGAGTCCCATCGCGCTCATGTGAGGGGCAATACTTTTGCATCCAGAAAGGATGTGCCCTATATTCGATGAGACCGCTGGGATTTGTTGGAATCTAAAACAACAGAAAGAAGAAGATCAATTGTTCAACGTTTCTGTACAGTTAAGGTTGCGCATGTGTATGTACACAAGTGTGGTTCAGAAGTTGCGACATATGCTTCCAGAGTAACTCACTGGAGACATCCAAGTACACTTTATTCTCTTCTCAAAAGAGCATTTTCAATTGGATTTCATTGCTCTTGAAATCAAGTACTTTAACAACGTCAACTAAGTCAGTATATCTGATAACTTAGGTGAAAGGACCTGCTGTTGTTTACTCTTAACTAATTTATCAATCGAAACTACAAAGGTTTGTAAACAGTTACGTTGCTTTCTACCAAAAAAGCATTTGATACAGTTGCATATGTTAGCTCAGTGACATTATGCTTTTTTTCCTACAGTTCAGCTTACAGCTGAAGTCCAATCAACGAGGACCTATTAGAGAGAGCTTAATGCAATTATCATGCGGTGCAATCCAACGGAAATGGAATGGTTGATATTGGCCTATCATGAAAATACTTACAAAGTTACTACAGACGTCACATCTTGGGTGGTGCTGCTCCCTATAGCAGGATTTGTGGTATGGACGATTTCCAGACATAGAGAACTATCACACACCAAAAAAAAAAAAAGGATAGGAAAAAGGAAACCTTAGTCAATATGTCGTATATTAACGTACCTTGATACTGCTAAAAATGAGAGAAAAAAGCGATAAATTACGCAAGAACACTGTAATTAGATCCCAAATCAAATATTCAGTTAAGTCGCATAAATTTGAACCTCGTAATCAGTTATTGGAAGATTGCAAGCATGGCAGCGAAAACATTCAGGATGCCAAACAGCACCCATGCAGCTTAAGAAACGCCCATGGCCTATCTCAGTGTTGCAACCAGCACAGATCCTAGAGGTAATACATTTTCAAAAACCAGGTCAGGGTTCATATAGAATCTGCAATATGCAAAAATAGCAAAAGTTGTTATGCAAGATAAATTATACATCCGAAAGAATTCTTTTAAGCAACTGTCACTTTTCGATCACTGAAATTGCAGAAGGATGCATCTGTTAATCAGATAACTTTGATCTCAAGCTCTCTTTCTTGCGAGTACTACAGAACATTTTCATACATATTGGTCTTCCTTCAAGGACTTGTAAAATCTTTTGCCAACTAATGAAAAGCTAAGCAAACCGTTTCATGCAACTGTTTTGGCTCTCAAACCTTGGTAGCACGAAACCAGTCTATTCCTAGGATATGATGCTTAGACTTGCTATTGATATGATATCCTACAAATCTAATCAGTTCCTCTTACATGAGTAAGCCAATTACATCTTTCAAACAGTTTCTGAAATGACAGCATACTGCTACCTAATCAATTCTTCATCCAGCCAAAATGCTCATGCCATGGCAGTCTAATATCACTCCATTTATGAAAAAAGACTTCATTCCAAAGGAAAATCATGTATTGCAGCTTCTGGCTTCCTCTGAATGCCCATTTAAGATGTTTCAATGATGGTATTTCCTTAAAGATGCCTCTTATGTTCGATATAAATATCAAACGTAATCTCAGTTCTTGTAGCACAATTCAGCAACAGGTTGTTAAACAAATAGTTAGCCATATGAAGTATTTGAATCTAGAGAACACCACACTCAATGCAGCTATGCTTAACTTACAACAGCAAAATAGATTGTTCATGCAGTGACTGTACCCGTTACCAGATGGATAGAAGAATGGATATGATGGAAATAAATTTCTACTGTCATATCGGGGAGGAGAATCGACGCTCAAGGTTTCTTGAAGAGCTTTGGCAAGTTGTTCATCTTCCTCCAGCTGAGCCTTTACACGATTTTCATCTTCTTCTGCGTGATGGGGCCTTTCATCTTCTTCTGCCTGGTGGGATTCATCATCTACCGAGTGGAGGGATTCACTATCTTCCTCTGGTCAAGTTGAATTACTTATTTAACCACTAATTAACAACTAACTAGCATGGTGATATGAAAAAAGAAAACTGCTGGAAATCTAGCCATCAAGAGTTAAATCCCATCAGAAGGACATAAACCGAGTTTTACAAGAAAATAAAAGATTTCCAGCAAAATGATCAAGCATTTTTACCCATGGGAGCAAGTGAATACCCTTCTATTTTCACTGCCAATTTATCTTAAGTTAGTTGGTCAAGATGATTTCATAAAGTTGCACTGCAGAATCTTATAGCGAAACCATAACTAGTACCATGAAGATCAATGATGAAGAACCATTTCAGAGGTAAAACAAACCTCCATTAGGTCATAGAAGGCAAATGTTAACAGTTCTAACCAACCCATTCTTTAAAGGAACTACGAATAAATGAGGATCAGTGCTTACAGCTCTAGAGCTTACCGATCACCTTTTTGCCTTTTTGATCTTCTTCTGACAGGGAAAGTGCAATAGCACACTCAATCTCTTCTTTGTCAAAGTCTGATGAATTATCCTACATCCAATGTGAAGTTAACTAGCAAAAATTAATAGAAACATGCGAGGACACAAGTCTTGCAGAAGTTACCCCATTATCAAGTTCACCCAGCCAGGATAGGCAAGCCTGATAAATAAGCCAATGAAAATAAGAAATACAAAGAGAAAGGATAGATCAAGATTACAAGTGATCGGCGAGGCTCCTCCCAATACCCATGGTCATACTTTCCCTGATACTGGCCTTTATTGGTAGAACCTTTGAAAATCTTGGTCAACCAACCCATGATGTGAAATTTTCCTCAATAGTGGACTGGTGAAATTAGGTCTGTCAGGAAAAGTTATGAATCCCACGTTGATCTATAATGACAAATAACAATTAGGAAAAGAAAATCTGAACTTTCATTGCCTGTTAAAAGAAACAAATTAAAGCACTTTCTCCCGAGAAACTTTCTACTCATGAAATTGGGTATAGAACCAATAGACAATCCTTGGTTACATTTCGAATCCGATATTACATGCTTGCTCTAGTTTTTGTTGTTTTTGAAATAAATCTATTTCTAACACATCAAAGGCCGCAGTAGAAGTGCATCCAAGTGTTGGTAGTGTTGGTGTTTTTGCATCAAAAGGCAAAGAACACTAACAAATTGAATCCTGATGATTAGAAAAACTATACCTCACACAAAAGTTTTATGATTAGAAAAATTCAGGTTGAAAACAAATTGAATCCTGATGAAACAGTTGTCTTTGAACTTCACCAACATCAGAAATACTATAAACAGAACATCACCTGCAATAGTACTTGAAGAATCTGCAGTATAATCCAGGATCAAATTTATCACCCGATTCCCAGGTGGATGGCCACCATAGATGAATGACGTCAGAATAGCATATTTACCATCATAGACAAACTGCAAAGAACTCTGCAAAATATTCCACCTTTATCGCCAAACAAAATCAGCTTAAAGAAAAGTTATTTTTCCTTCCATGAAAAAGATAAGATACAAAAAGAGACAACAGTAAAGCTAAAGAAAGGACTTGAATCCTACGCAACTCACCAGACTAAAAGAGGATAAAATGCCAACAGTACTAAGCTTTTATGGATTTGATCATCTATATGGAAGACCTTCCTTTAAGATGGTAAAGACTCCCAACTTTAGACGGAGAGGGAGTGAGAGGAATCAAAAGGCTCTCTTGGGTCAGGGTGGGTGTAGCTTGTTGAATTCTAACACTTTCTCCTTTTGCAAGTGGGTCCTCTGGTGATTTTCCACCACAGCCTGCTAAATGTCAAAAAATCCATTAATCTTTCTTATTGAAACAGTGACATTAGAGTGTGTGTCTGTGTTTGTTCTGCTTCAACTTGGCTTTGTATACACTTGGGATTGGAAGTGCAAGTGTAAGATCTTCCTGTCAGTGTTAAAGTCAAGGCAATCTTCGTACCTTCTACTCGCGAAAAGCCACAAGCTTTCCATAATTATCAGGTCCTGATGTCTCTTTTTTATTCTTTGTAACAAGGACAACAATAATTGATGTTAAGTATCAGGAATTAATTTAGTTATTTTTACCGACATCATTAAGCAGGTTTATTTATGTCTAACTAATTCTTACAGCCGTCCTTTGTGTCTGATATCTTGTCATTTTTGGCAATTTGGCCCTTTGCAAAAGTGAGGCATCAATTATTGTCAGTAAAATTGAAAGCTTACCAAACATCACCACTTCCAAATTATAAAGTTTGTTCTTAATTTACTCCACCCAACCATCAAACAGAGCAACAAAATATGCTTTATTACACAGCAGCGTGGGGTGCATTTGGATGCTAAAATGTACGGTAATAAATCACCTATTTTTATTATTATATTCCTACCTATTTTATGAACATCTATTTATTCAATAAATAAGATCTATAAAAAATAAATTAATTAAATAAAAAACAGAGTCAAGCCCCAAAAGACCAAGAAGTAAGTATTCATGCTTTGTGGCTGCCGAATTGTTTCTCTTTGTACAACCAATCAGTAGTCTTTTCTTGTCGCTCTGATTTATTGCAGCTCAATCCATTGATTAAATCAGAAAGGGGCCCATTAATTTTTATTCTTCTTTATTTTAAGAAACAAATTAAAGTTAATATTGTCTACGTTATCTCTCCATATTATAAATTATTTGTTATTCTTCAATATTCCAAATTTTAATTTTAAATAAAGGTGCATTTTTCTTCTGAAGAATCGAGTTCACCAGCATTGTTTTCTTCTTTATTTATTGCCTAGTTGGAATTTCATCATCCTTCTTTTATTAAATTCAACAGTATCACTGAAGGAGACATGAATTCAAAGTAAATAATAAGTTCTGACATTTCTTTGCACTGCGCGTTCAAGATTTAGCATGTGGGACTGTGCAACAACCCTGATGAGAAGGATCCTGATTTTCCCCAAAGACACTGGGGGGCTACCAAATCATAAAATTGTCTACCACTTTCGTTCCCAAATCACAACCCAAATAAGTTAAAAAGCTCTCAACTCAACATGTGGCATGTTCCCTGTCATCCACCGTGACTGCACAGTGAAGCAACCAACATTGTGGACTAGCTTGCAGTTGCACTGTTCCGCTTCCCCAATTTTCTGGTGTGACTGTCATTAAAAGAAAGTAGATTTCTTCAAAGGGAAAATAAGCGATCCTGTAGTTACTGGTAAGTGATTATGGCATCAGCTAATTAAATTATCTATTACTCGGCTATCAGCGATTGGTTGTCAGTATCTCTTTATTTAAAGATATTTAACAAAATTAGTTATTTATATATAAAATAACTTAAAAAGAGAGTTTATAAGAAGAAGAATATTATATCTTAGTATTTCTTTAAATATTCTCGTAAGAATTTAGAATTTAAATATTTAATTTCACAAAAATTAGGTTTATAATTATAATAAAAAACATAGAACATATTATTATTATTATTATTATTACTACTATTACTACTATTACCACTACCACCACTACTACTATTACTTTCTTTCTCCATATTAATCAAGTTGATGATTGATAAAGGGAAAACAATAATAAAAGATGACAGTTTGAGTAATTTATAATAACTTTAGACATAATCATCTTTTTGTCCTTTAATTTTTCAGTCACCTGAGTAAAACGCTTTTCATAGGAGCATTTTAAAAAATAACCAATTAGGTCGCTAACTCAATCAGTTGATTACTAAATATGATTATCAACAGTTTCATATAATCAAACCGCCATATACCTTCAATCTATAGAAAAATAGCTAATTAGCTATTTACCAAACAAAACCTATGTATCGGTCATAATTTACAAAGAAAAATGTTAACATGTGTTCTCCTTTTAAAATGTTTTAAAATTTCTCCCTCTCTCAGATTTTCAGAATATTAATCTTAATAAAAAATATATGATCCATTATTATTGTTGAAATTTGAACATTAAAAATTCAGAAATTTCCCTAATTACAAAATTTATGTTTATTAATATGTCGTTGACAAATAAAGAGATTGTTATAACCAATAATATTTCACATGTAAGATTTTACTTAAAATAAGATTGTATTATAAGTGCAGCCTTAAACACGCTATGCCCTTGATCAATGTACATCCGTAAATGGTATTATTGGGTTAATGGATTTGGTTTACATAATTTTATTAGATTATACTTGTCATCTGACAAGAACGTAAAGCCACTACATTTCTGATAATCCAAATAATTTCCTTACACGTAACACGAGAAGACACATGACCCCTCTTGTCTCCCACGCTTCAAGTTGTTTTTATCCATTTCTCTAAGTTGGGTCCAGGGATGACTTAAACGCAGCTAAAATAGTGATCTATACAACAAGTGTGAACTCAATGTCGAAATAGCAAGAAATTCCCAAAAATATTCATAAAAGGAGCACCGTGAAACCAAACTTATAAAGTCTGACAAAAGAATCATCAGAAGATGCTAAAATAAACCCATGGTAGTTGAAATATGACGCTTGTAGATTTGTTCTGATACAGAAAAGCCTGCCAGTATTTGCTAGATGAGGATGATGTTGTCATCTTTGATCGTGGGCCCTGGAATTTTTCAGCGCGATATTGGATTATCCCATTAGAGAAGAGCCGTGTAAGAACGTTTTATTGCAATGAATATAGTGTATAAAATTTGGCGGTCGGCTAATTTGAAGAGTATGTCCATGAATGTCAACTTGGTTGCCACTCTGTCAGGTCACGATGAGTTCGGTGTTTTGGATCTGACGTTGGATACATAGGAGTCAGATTTACGAGTATGGCAGAAATAAAAGATTCCCTTCTAGTTGATGATGGTAAAAAGGAAACAAAGCCATAGTAAATATATGGTTTGCCCAAAATTTTCTTTCCAAGAGGTTTCTGTTTATATTGCATGTGTTTTTAGTTCCTAATTCAGGTTGAAGGTCTTCATCAGATGTATGACATTAACTGCAAGTTGCAGCCAAAGTGCCAAGACCCCACTTTCTGTTAAAATGACATTACAAAGAGAATCTAGTATGGCCTTAACATGGGATGCAGCTGTAACAGGTCCTCAACGAGGCCCACATCAAGTGCCAGTGTGCTATTTGGGATCCAAATCCAATGCCTATTCCATTTTGACTTCTGTATTTGAACGACATTTGAGTAGAAAAACTTGAAGGCTTTACTTTGCCAGGCTTTGGAACGGCTGGTACAACCTGAAGCCCCTTTGGGCTTCAGAAATTGGAGAAAAACTTGAAGGCTTTACTTTGCCAGGCTTTGGAACGGTTGGTACAACCTGAAGCCCCTTTGTGCTTCAGATATTGGAGTAGAAAAACTTGAAGGCTTTACTTTGCCAAGCTTTGAAACTGCTGGTACAACCTGATGCCCCTTTGGGCTTCAGAAATTGGAGTACAACTCATAAGAATGAGAGTGTCTTTACTTTTCACTATCCAAATTTTCTGACACTCACTCTTCTTAAAATGCTTTTCAATATAGGTTCAAGTCAATTTTATCACTAATGGTTGGTTAATTTTATACAAATGACATTTATTTCAACATTGAACTCTCGTATTCATCAATAACGATATTTGAATCATTATTTGTTAGGAATATATTTGATTTACTATCCTTTTTCATTTTAAAAATAATGTAAAATGGTGTGCCATAGGATAATTTATTAATTTATTTTCTTATTTCCAACGGATTAAATTTAAGGGTTGACTGTTATTATGTTTATATTAATTTTAAAATTTTTATTTAACATAAAAATGACACCTAAATAATTTAAAAAATAGAAACACAACTAACACAGACAGGAATCTCCATGGAGTGGTTTTGCCATCGATTCTAGTAATCCAGGCTCGCTGGTTACAGTTACATGCATTCAGCTAGAAGCTAGATGTCTATTGCTCTCATATAGCTTGGAAGTGACCAACCTGACGACGCCAAAGCAATAAAGAAGCATTGGGGAGGAAACGGAAAGTCTGTCTTTGATGTAAGACAAACCACATATGTGACTCCACGTTGCTTATTAGGCTGACGAAGTGTTCGTAATTGGAATAAGATCATCTCATCAACAGCTGAAGCCTGAAGATGACAGAAGCGGCAGCTTTGACTGCATCAATATGGTAAAATCTTCTTGGAAGCAGCTGCGGTTGTACTGCTGGCCGTACATAGAGATGAGTAAAAGACAAGAATTCACTGTAATGAAGGGTACAAGGGCCGGAAGATTTGGGTTGACAAATTATGTACTTAGAGTTTACAAAAAAATAAAAATAAAAATAAGAAGACAACTAAAGCATTCGTAATTGGTGATTATTATATATTCTTTGTCTAAAATACTTAAACTCAAGTGAAAAGAAAAAAGAGATGAAAGATAGTATTACAGCAGAGTGGCAGCTAGCCTAGAAACTAATATGAAAGTAGTATGTAAAAATTTATTATAAAAGAGAATTTTCAAATACAAATTTTAAATTAGACATGATAATATTTAAATTTATCAAATGTTTCATTTTTTAATTTTAATTCAAAATAATGTAGTGATATTCTTTTATGTTTCAAAATTTTAAAAAGTAAGATTCTTTACTAATTTAGGTCAAGGAATTTAACTTTATATTCATATTTTGACATATCTTTTGATGAAAAAAGAATAAAAAATATAAATTCCACAAATTAAAAAAAAGTCAACATATGAGAGTCGTAATATATGCGATCTTTTTTTATTTTTACAAAGAGACTGTTTTTGTGATTTGAATTTGTGACTTGTTAAGATCACAAAGAACAATTTTACTAATTGCTTTATAGCGCACCCTTAAATTTCAAAAATTATAATATTTTAAAATTTTAAAAATGAAAAAATTAGGAAAAAATTTAATAATCTCTATCATCCGATTAAATCATCTTAAGACCTTCATAAATTAGAACGTTGTTTTAAAACTATATTCTCATGACGATTAATGACTGTAACAAAATAAAGAAGACAAGCATAATCGCGCAAGGGAGAGCTTTGCAAACTGCGAGGAATTTTGTTACATACAAATAAATCCAATTTAACCTCTTCTCGTTAATCACGCTGTTCACCTCATTGTAGAGTAGAACATCACTAAGACTGAAACTTTGTCTCTTTAAGTCCTAGTCGAACTGTAATTGTATTTCTCGCAAGTCCTCACCATACGAACTAGGATTTGAATTGTACACGATTCCTAATAGGAGAAGGGTACACGCCGTTTATTAATTATTATAAATATTGAGAAGCCCCTCACAAGCTGAGACACATACCAAGCAAACATTAAAATTGAAGTTCGATATAGCGGAATGAAAGGAAGATAATGATGAACAGTATGAGCTCAGTAAGTTCAGAAAATTTCGAGGGTTTTGAAAAGAGAAGGTTTGAGAAACCTGAATGGTACGAATCAGATGCGAGATACCTCAGAAGACTGTGTGTGGAACGAGATAGACAACTGGTCAAGAGTGCGAGTATTTACGAGCCCTCATCTTTTGCTTCACCTTACTATTACGTGAGATTTGATCACAATGAATGTAGGAACACCAGCGGCTTGCTTCATTCAGATTCGATTAGTATCCGCTCAGAAATCTATGCCCTGAGCCGGCAAAGGTATGTGAGGAGCGCATACAAGTTTACGAGGGAAGAAGAGAAAAAGGGTAAGACCGTGTTAGGAAAATTTAGGAAGTGGATGAAGCACAAAGACAAAGCAGGGAAGAGATCAAAAGAGAAAGGCTTGGTTTTCAAGTCCAAGAGTGCTGGTAATCATACTAACTGTAACCATCTTGATCGTTACTTCAAGCGTTTAGCTTGTTTCGCCGTCCAAGTTGATGCCACTAAGATCCTGGATTAACACCAAGAAAGTGATTTCCTACAGGAACATGAAGTTGATTGATCCTTTGTATTATCTACAGATTATACGTTTGTTAAATCATGTTCGATGGCATAGAAATTATCATTCATTTCAGTTAGCGTATTTGGGTCTATCTATGTTCTGACCAAATTTGAGATTGTATGCTAGTTTTTTTCTTCTTCAGTTTCCTAACTTGCTTTTCAAAATTGATAATTTGTATTACTAATTAATAAGCCTTCAGGACTGCTTTTCCCCGGTTACTATTACTGTTAAATTTAATAAAAATCAATGAATGAGTTTGGATTGAGCCGACGCTTAGGTATATTTGATAACCAATAATAAAGAAATTAGAATAACAACATAAGAATGCTAAAATCAAAATAGGAATGAAAATACTTAAGTTAACAGTCATACGAATATTTGGTATCAAATATTAAAAATGACAATGACAATTTTTTACTTATGTTTGATTATTATATAATTGATTTTTTAAATAATTAATTAATAAAAAATCTGTATTTAATAAATAAATAATTAAAATTATTTTTAATGATTCAATAAATTATTAATTTTAAATAATTGTGTATGATTTTTTATAAGAATAAAGTTAAAGAACATAATGAACTTATTTTATGATATAAAATCATTGAAACAAAACAAAATAATTGTTAAATAAATTAAATAAAGTAATGTGTAATGTTGATAATAATATCCTAATAAGAATTAATCAAAATGATGTATTGTCTAAATAAATAAACTAATGTTAAATTTTCAAATAGAGAGACCCAAAAAAAGAAAAAGAGAGGAAAAAAAAGACGAAGTTATGTTTGCCCACTACTAAAAACTTCATGATTATTTCTAATCCTTATCTTATCCATTACTTACAATATTATAATAAGAAGCAAAACATGTTGTCTTTATAAGTACTAGCAGAGTATTACTGCGCGATGCGCAGTAATAATGCCCAGTTAATTTAGTCAGTTATAATGTAAGGAAAGAATAGTTATGGAAATAAAAATAATATAAGATTATAAAGGTAAATAAAAATTAATTAATTGGAGGAAAAATATATGATATATTAATTATAATGTAATATATAAAATAATTTGAATAAACAATGAGAAAATATTAATAATACAAA
>JAOTJB010000210.1:7089056-7099322 GCA_027123815.1 Erythroxylum minutifolium | reverse complement strand
TAAATCAAAATGACATAACTATTAATTTTGATGAAACCCAAATAATAATGCAGAAAGAAGAATCAGATGGAACAAAAATGAGACGGAAGATAGAAATTAGGGGGAACAAAAATGAGAGGGAAGAAATGAGACGAAAGAAAAATGATACGCAAGACAGAAATGAGACGGAAAGAAAAAGAGACGGAAGACAGAAATGGGCAAGTCAGAAATGAGAGGGAAGAAATGAGACGGAAGAAAAGTGAGAGGGAAAAAGGAATAAGACGGAAGAAAAATCAGAGGCAAGATGAAATTAAATAAGTTTTTTTCGGTTATTGATAAAACAAAAAGAAAAGAAATTTAAAGATTAATTATGAATTAATTGTATCTTATATACGAAATATAGACCGGGGGGTGGCGCGGGGAGGTAATGACCGTCAGATTAAACGGACGAAAATGAGACGGAAGAAAAATCAGAGGGAAGAAAAATGAAACGCAAGACATAAATGAGACGGAAGGAATAAGAGGGAAGAAAAATGAGACGCAAGACAGAAATGACGCGGAAGACAAATGATACTCAAGACAGAAATGAGAGAGAAGAAAAATCAGACGATCGAAATGAGACGAAAGAAATCCGAAAATGAGACTGAAGCAATGGGAAAAAAAGTTCAGACGAAGCGAAGCGAAAAATGAGACGAAAAAATCGAACATCACTCCTTCGACATCGTCTCAGTTTCATTGTTATTATCTTCATAAGAAGCACTTTTGCGCCGCAACCAAAAAAGACTCCGCCGAGTCTAACCTTGAACTCTGACAAAACTTTATTGAAAAGTGTGAATAGGCGACTGATTTTAAGAGATACGTCTTAGTTTCCTCCAAGAATATTTAATGCAAAGTGATCGAAAACTGCCAAAATTTTACGTTTGCGATAGTCGTTTGTTTGGTGCAAGAAAAATTAAGGGAGGCCTCCAAGAAATTTGCAAGAAAAATTAAAGGAGACCTCCAAGAAATTTTAATGCGAACCGATCGAAAACTGGCTAAAATTAACGTTTGTGATAGTCGTTCGTTTGCTCCAACAAAGATTAAGGGAGGCATTAAATTCGAGATGTTGATTTTATTATATATTAAATTATTAAATTCTACGGTACAGCAAACACAAATCCATGACTGAAGAAAGAGAAAAAGTAAAGCTTAACACAAAACAACGAGAAAATATTTCCTGACGAAGTAGCAGAAAAGAAAATCGATGCTCTCTCTCCTTTAACCCAGTTGATCAATTTCTTGAAACGTAACAACAACAAGAAGACAAACAGAAGAAGTGACCACAGTACAGCAAACACAAATCCTTGACTGAAGAAAAAGATAAAGTCAAGCTTACCAGAGCTGTACGCTCCAATTCGATTAGGGAGCTGCACACATAATAAAACCTCGATCAAAGCCAAAGCAAAAGACAACAAATACATAACGATGACTGAAGATAAAGACAAAGGAAAACTTACCACAGTTACCCAACTGTAGATAAACAAAACGCAAACAGAAAAAAAAAGTGGAAGAAAAAAGGAGTTTATCACTAGAATAAAACCGGCTTCGTTACCAACCTATACACATAATAAAAAGTCAACGAAAGTCGAAGCAAATAAGGCAAAAAAAAGGGGGAATACAAAAGCATACCGTTATTGACGAAGGAGCTAACCGCTGACACTAAAACGCAAATGGTGAAGACAGTTATCCATGCTATAAACAAAGCCGCCGTTACGGAGCTACACATACAGACACAATAATCAGAACTCGGTGCGAGATAAACAAAACCGCGGCCCTTACCCAACTGTAGGCAGAGACATGCTATAAACAAAGCCACCGTTAGCCCTGTGAGATATGCAGGATGTTAAGAGAAAAGAGAGATATAACCTTGACATAAAAAAAAGCAGCTTACCACTGAAACAAAACCGCCCGCGTTACCCAACTGTAGGCAGAGACATGCTATAAACAAAGCCGCCGTTACCCACCTGTAGAGATAGACATAATAAAAACTCCCTGTCAGATATGCAGGATGCTAAGAGAAAAGAGCAAAGAAAAGAGAAACGAGAGATTTATTCATAGCAGAGATTCTCAGAAGAAAGCTCGTCAACTTCAAGCAAACATATGACATATGATAATGATAATGATAAAAAAATTCGGTCTGAGATACAGAAAGAGAGAAAAAAGAGAGAAATGAGATATGAGAAATGAGACAGAGAGAAACAGAAGAAAAAGCTAAATATATACGACATATAGACGCGGGGGAGGGGGGGTAATGACTTCCGTGGTCGTCCATCCCCTTCGTCCTTAGTATATATACTTAATAAAAAGGTTTTAAATATAAAAATTAAAATCCTTTTTATTTTACTAATGTATATGTTAATCATCAAGGTTCTATGTCATCTTGATATAGAATAATGATGTTCATTAGCATGTTAATAAAATTTAACTTATTGTACATTTAATCATGCTTCATTTTATAAATGCATTTATATGAAAAATATATGTTATCTTAATTTTATATCAAGCTAGTAATTAATTTATATTGCATCATATAATGTAATAAAAGTACTTATTCGACATAATTTATACTGTGATTTGAAATTTTAAAATTTATATTTGAATAAATATAAAGTTATAAAATACAATAAATTTTATTATGAATCTTGTTTTGCTATATTTATTTTGCATGTATCCAAAAAATTGAATAATGTCTTGATTTACGAATATATTTAGTTATAATAATTTATATTTTATCTCATTTCGTATAAACATTTATTTTATGGAAACAGAAGACAAGAAGCTTTTCTTATAAAAATGTCTTCTTCCTTGTAGAACCACTTATTGACATTGCAATGTGTGGTACTATTTTTGTATATTATGGCGGTACACTTGTATGAAGTTGTGGTATCTTTTGGATTTATTTTTTGTAAAATAAAGTGGTACTTTTGATACCGAGTGAAGTATATTTTTTGTATAAGGCAATGGTATTCTTTTTGTAAAGTAATATTATTTTTATGAATTTTTGATATTTTTTGTAGAGTGGTGTTTTTTTATGTGAAAGTTGTGGTATCTACATATTAAAGAGTGGTACTTTTTGTATTGAATGATGATATTTTCTTATAGAGTAATGGAATTTTTTATGCAAGGTAATAATATTGTTTGTTTAGAGTGAAGATATATTCATATAGATGTTGATACTTCTTACATACAGTGCTATTTTAATTTGATGTATAGTGTAGTGGTCTTTTATGTATAGAATAATGATATTTTTTGTATAGGCCACATTGTCAACTTACATTAAACTAAATAATTTAAAACCTTAAAGTTTAGGGAATCAGAAACCTTAAATTCTCTTAATCACAAATGAGATTTGGTGATGCAACACACGTATTTATTGGGTGTTCCTCTTGCATTTGCTCACACATTAACAGCGTTGTTGATGGTTAAGTTCACAAAATCCATAAAAATATGAACTTATAAACTAGATGATAATCTTACTGTTAGAGGTTCCCTAAATTTGGTTAATTCAAATATCTCTCAAATAAGTTGGTGGTATTAAGGGCATTAAGCTTCTTAAGTTTTTCTATATCTACACATTTTATACTTCGTATAAGTTACTGAATTTTAATATCAAAGGAAAAAGAAAAATGGATTCATTAACTTGTAAAATGTGCATATGGTGATGATGAAGAATGTGAGGGCGGAAATAAAATAGAGCAACATGGATTCTATAACTTTATTGAATTGTTTTAATTATGTATCTAATTGTTAACTATAGATTAATTTCATAGCATGTGTCTCTCTCCAAAAAGAAAATGTTCTAGGCAATTTTGATAATATTCTAATTGAGAAAATTCAAGATTCCCAATTATATTATCAAGAAAATTGACAAAATGTTTAGAGACTTTTTGGATATAGAACGGAATTCAAAGTAGGAAAGGTTAAATGGGCAGATACGTCACTACAAGAGTTAAAATATTTAGAGATAACTTTTTTATGACTAACTATCATTTTGTCACAGATATGAGATTTTTTGTGACAAAACAATTAATTGGCACTATTTTTTAGATTAGTTGTGATAATTTATTTTTTTGTTACTAATACAATGATAATTGTAATAATTTAGTATCTCTCATAATTAAATTGTCATTATTAATATATTAATAGTGTCAAAATTTCTTTTATCACTAAGTTCTGTAACTAAAAACACATGCAATTTGACGTCAAAGTAATTTTAGCACGAATTGATTGTAATTGTGACAAAACATATGTTGGTCACTAATATTTTCTATTTTTGTAACAAAACATGGTTTGGTCACTAATATTTTTCTTTTGCTGTGACGAAAAGGTTTACCATCACACGATATTTTACTTTTTGTGTTGAAAAATTTTGTCAATAAAAATTTAATTAGTTAGTGTCTACTTAATATTATCACAAAAACAGAATTATTACCATAGTCATTACTATTTGCAATTTTTGTGACACGAAATTCTGTTGTTACTTGATCATCAACTTTTTGTTACAAAGGTTATTGTCGATATAAACTTAACAAATTAATGATAAATATTTCTTGTTATAATAACATATTAAAATTAACCATTCTAATGATTAATTTTTGTTATTATCGTACGAATTTTAGGGATTAGAGACTACTTTTCACTATTTTTTTCTTTAATATTATTATTTGCAAACAAATTTAAATATTTTCTTATAAAATATTCAAACTACATATATTGATAATCTAAAAGTAACATTTTATATATCAATAGATATTTGCTAAACATAACTTTGAAATTTCATCAAAATAAAAATCAAAATAAATAAATGTTTAAATATAATAAAAAACTTGTTTCAAAATATTAAGCAAAACTCTTAACCTATTCAAAATTTAAAAACAAAGTTCTTACCAATGCTCATTCATTGTCATCATCGCTTTCCTCATCTTCACTTATTGAATTTGTTTTATCATCATTCATAAAAATAAATAATTAAAATAATATTGATTTAATTCAAAATTTGATTATATTAAAATTGGACTTCAAATCAAGCCCTGATCATCTTTCAATTAGGCATGGTTTTAAATTCGACATATCATGTTTGAGTTTAAGTTTTGTTATATTATGAATGTGGTTTCTTTATTGTAAATATACTCATAATTATAATTGTATTGTTCTTAATAATAATAACTATTATTTGCAATTAAAATATAATAATTGTTGTTAGCACTGGTAACGTGATCTTCAAAATTATATGATTGTACATTTAAAATTTTAATATAATATTATATATGGTTATTAATTGTTATTTTTTAAATAGGAAATGTAAATTTTGAAAAATATGGACGAGGACCAACAATCAATGCTAGACTTGTCGAAAAGAAAGTTGAAGGAAAATAAATTGACGTTCAATTTCCTCCTCTATACTATAAGGTATGCGGTAAGCATACTAGCCTTTTTAAGTCAGAAATTACTATATACATTTGAAAACTTGTACTACTTCATGTCTCTAGTTGTTCAAGTCGAAAGTTAACATAGTGGCTTTTTATTTTGTTCCTGCATCTCTAAATTCTTCTTCAAACTCCCTTTTTTTATTTTTGACTTTAAATACAACATCAAATTAGTTAATACTTTATTGCAGAACATTATTAGGCTTGGGCCGATCAGATGTTGAGCCCAAAATGAAACCTACACAAGACAATGATGAATGGCCAGACTTGATGTCTAAGACTAGGGTTTTGTATTATTAAAAGCTTAGGCTCTCTCTTCTTCACTACATGTCACTGGCTACTTAGATTTGCTCTACTCTGATCTAGGCATTCTCTTCCTTTCTCGCTTTCTCACTTCCTACGTTCATCGTCTATGCTCATATTGTATTGAGAAATTTTTCAGTTGCATCTTTTGTACTAATGTTTTAAAGATTTGATTGTGTTTTTCTAGATTTTCCAATTCATTATGTGGTCAAAAGCCTTTATTTTTCATTTTTCGAGACTTTGTTTAGACAGTGAAATCATTTATGTGTTTTTCTCGTAAGAAATGTTGTCTTTTGGGTTTGTGAAAACCATTTTCTGTGAAAATTTCAAAATTTTCACAGTTTATATATGAAGCGTTTAGTGTGTGTTCTAGAGTTTTTAACTTGATAGCGGGTTTTTAACGATCAATAATAGGAATCGTCTGTACAAACCTAAGCTTCATCCACGTTCGACCTCATTGCCTTAATTCAAGCCATCGAGAATGACTCTTTGCTTTCTGACTTGGATAAGGTCAAGAGACGCTAGGAGCTTCTTAGTGAAGGAGTGTCTTCTTCATCGGACTCAACCAAAGTCAATGCCAGAGATAATCATCTCCTCGATATTCTTAGTGGATTGAACTGTTCATTTTGCATGCAGCTACCCGAAAGGCCTATGGCGGTATCAATTTCTCTCATTTCTTTATTTAAAGTCAGTTAAAATGTGTATATGATGCCCTTATAAACAGCTAGCTTGGTTGTTGATTTAGATCCTTCAACTGGAACACATATCTTGTCGTGGGTTTTATTGCAAATGTTATGTGGTTATAACTTTTGATATATCTTGTCGTGGGTTTTATTGCAGATGTTATGTGGTTATAACTTTTGCCTCAAGTGCTTCCAGAAATGGATTGCACAGGGGAAGCAACACATGCGCAAATTGTCGCCATCAAATCCCTAAAAATATGGCACACAATCCTTGTATCAACTCCATGCTTGTTTTTGCCATCCATATGGCCAAAACTTCACAATCTAGTGCTACCAATGCACCCTCTAAGGTGTATCAGTTCATGCACAAACAAGACAGGCCGGGCAAAGCATACACTACAGAGCATGCAAAGAAGAATGTCAAGGCTAATGCTTATAGTGGGAAGGTGTTGATGATTGTACCTTATCACCATTTTGGACAAATTCTTGCTGAGAATGATCCTGTGAGAAATATGAGTGTCTTGGTTGGAGAGTGTTGGGAGGATAGGCTTGAGTGGAGACAATGGGGTGCCCACCTTCCTCATATTGCGGGCATTGCTGGTCAATCTATGTATGGTGCCTAATTAGTGGCGCTCTCTGGAGCATATGAAGATGATGATATTTGTATCAAACACAAACACATTAGTAATAAATTTATTGTAACACATAATCTTTATTTAGTGATAACATTATTGTAATATATAATTTTCATACTTATGATGAAATTTGTTAGACAATATCACTGATACAAATTTTTTTTACTACTAATGCAATTCTATTGATGAATTGATATTTTATTTATGACAATAATAAACACATTAGTGACAATATTTTTTTGTAAGAATAAATTTTCTTTTTTATGACAAAATGATGTTGACACATTTTTCTTAAAATATTAGTGACTAAGAAGTAATGTTTTTCTTTTGCTGTGACAAAACAGTTTACCATCATACGATATTTTACTTTTTGTGATGAAAATTAGTTCCTAATTTTCACTTTTTCAAGAACCACATTTCTGGTAGTGCAATTGCAGCTCATGGGTTGACAATTCTAAAGCAACTCAATAACACTAACTGCTTTTTGAGTTTAATCTAATCAATCTCCAACTTTACTTTAAAAGGACAACCAGACAGACCTTTGTAGACATTTGAACGATTTGGACTTTTCTTTGCAAGGTCAGTTAGGTTGATTTACAGAATAGAGCACCCTAAGGTTCCTTGCTTCCAGGTGGTATGGTGCTAGAATCATAATTCCAGACATGCACGCACTCTTTAGCAAGCTTTAAACTAAGGTTGGCTACAATGGACATGATTGGTAAATTTCTGATGATCCCTAATTGATTTTTCCTTATGTCGAACTCATAATAAATCTCATGATCATCTCTCCTTCTCTTGCTCCTATTCAGCTACTATCTGGAAATCCATATTGGCAAAGTATGACATTTTTAATCCTCCAACTGATTGATCTGACATCACAATATAGAGTACTCAAATAAGATTTATGTATGAGGGGAATCAATGGTTATTTTTCATATCTACTTTATACATTGTTGCTAGCATTTGGAATGAAAGAAATGACAAAATTTTCATGTTAACTTCCAACTCTCCACAGGTCCTTTTGAAGATTATTTTTAACAGTATTAGAACGCACTTGTAGCTATACAAAGATAAGCATAAATTCAGCAACAAAATCCTCATAGACTAGAATGTCTTCTGAACTGATTGTTATCATTTTGAGCTAACCTGATATTTTGTTTGTTCTACGCCTTATATAATCTTGCCTAAGAGTGGCTGATTTGGTTTAACTTGCTGGCTTTTGTGCCAATATGTATTTTCACTTATTTCATTCAATGAATTATTTTTATTCCAAAAAAAAGAAAAATTATAAAGAGATGTAAACTTTTTTTTTAATTTTCTAAGAAAAAATGAAGAACATGATCTAAAATACAACCGTGTCCCTACTTATGTTTCTCTCTTGAAAGAAAATTTATAAAAAATTCCAATAATGTTTCTTCAAATTGGGCATAGCTTTCTCATTCGAGAGAAAATTTTTATTTTTTAGTTTTTTGAGAGAGAGTGAAGAACACAACCGTGTTCCATCTTATCTCTCTCGAAACTAATATGGACAATTCGAATAATACTTCATAAATTAAGCATAACTTTCTCATTTGACCTATAATTGAGATGATTTAAGATATTATAGAAAGATTAAAAAGAGCTTTACTACTTTTGTGTATTGAGTTTTTCGAGAAAAAGTTAAGACTACTAGTTAGGGCACAATATTTTCCTAATTCATGTCTCTCTTTAAAAAGAAAAAATTATAGACAATTTAAAATAATGTTTCTTTAATTGGGTACAACTTTCTCATATGAGTTTTGATTAAGATGATTTAAGATACTGTAAAAAGTTTGGGAGAAGTTCTAAATCTTTCGTTGTAATTTATGTATAGAGTTATATATTTTTTGTGTAAATAATAGTATTTTTTGTATAGCATGGTGGTATTTTGTATAAAGTAGTGGTATTTTTTATAAAGCTATGATATTTGTAATATAAACTAGTGATATTTTTTGTATAAAGTAATAGTAAATTTTGTAAAAGTGATGTTGTTTTTTATATAGGGTGCTAATATTTTTTGAATAAATTATAATATTTGGAATATAAACCAGTGGTATTTATAATATTGAATAAATTTTTTTGTATAAGTTGGAGGTAATTTGTATAAAGTTGTAGTAATTTTCTGTAAAAAGTGGAGATATTTTTAAAATAAATTTGATGATAATTTTTGTTTCAATATGAACTGGTGATATATTTTTTATAATGTGGTGGTATTTTTTTATAGAGTAGCGATATGTTTTGTAGGTAGTGGTAATATTTTTAGATGGTGAAGATATGTTTTGTATAATGTTATGATATGTTTAGTAGACAATGGTGATAATTTTTATACATAATGATGGTAACTTTTTAAACAGTGGTAGTATTTAGACCAACTGAAGTGTTGGTATTTTATATGTGTAAATAATTATATAATAATATAATACGGGTTTTGTTACTTTAAGAAATTCTATTGTCATAGTTGTAACTATGAACTTCTTATTATTTTAACATACTTCAACTTAATTTTTTCACGATTCTTTTGATTTGTTAGTTATAATATTTTATTGATAGAAATGGGTGATAACATCAATGAATATCCTAAGCATAATGCATATTATTATTTTGAAACTGAATAGTTTACAATGGGCTATAGTATAATGAAAAATTTTCCCGTAAGTTTTATGATTTATTTCCTTTTGTAAGAAACAAAAGTTTTGAGGAACTTGACATGTGAGTCAATTTAAAGATCTTTCTTTTTTGGAACGGAGGAACCTGTAACTACTATCTTTTAGATGCGCACTAGGTAAATTTTCGGATTGACACAATAGCTTACAAATCACTTCAACCAGGTACTCCACACTAGGCAAGCCTGTACGACAGACTCGATCGAGAGAGTGTTAGTAGAGGGATTCAAACACAGCACCTTTTGGCCCCATGTCCTCCTACTTCACCAACTCGACCACCCCCTAAGGGGCATCAATTTAAAAGTCGTGGAAACATAAGTTAACATCTATCTAAAGTTAAGCAATAACCTTATAAATACATAACTAAATTCAAATTCATAAAAGGGTATAAGATCCCACAAAGATACAAACATGGAATGGTATTAACATGCATATGTGGATTCGAATTTGGGTTGGAAGCCTCACATCTATTGGTGGGTCTTTCAAACTACTAAAAAGAACCTTTTGAGAGAAATTTCCA
>JAOTJB010000210.1:7050492-7063738 GCA_027123815.1 Erythroxylum minutifolium | reverse complement strand
TTTATTTGTTTCATTGAAGACAATTTTTAATTTATTGGTTCTTGTTTTTTAAGAGAATAATAACAATAACATCCAATATAATTTTTACCAATTTATAAAATCTAAAAAAGTCAAATAGTACGTAATTTTAATTTTCAAACAAAATAAGCAATTATTTAAATTGTTAACCATGTTGAGTATTACGAATTTTAGTGAAAATATTTATTTTCTTTATCTTTTAAGTTGCGAACTAAAGGTATATCACTTTGAAAATAATGTCCATTCACATTACTAATCTATGTAACGCAAAGTTAAGCTATTTGAAAAAAAAACATTATATCATAATCAAGTCTTTCTATGATTCCGTATCGTATGATATATTTAAACCATAAGATCCCTTCCGCAATGACTCAAACTATAAACGTGTACGACTTAATTTATCCTACGTTAAACTCATTTTCTTGTCTTTTCTAGATTGACAGCTCAGTATGGGTTAAAGAGTACTGAACCGTGTATTTGATGGTAGTCCTCTCTTCTTTGTATCTCGTCTCACTCTTGGACAACTACGTCATGGTCCTTTTGAGTTTTAAGACAAATATTAATAATACTGCAACAATGCTAAAAAAAATCTGTCGCAGACTGAAAGTTTCCACCGTTTTCCTAAATTAACACGGCATGCACTTACAAGAAAGAAACTAGTCGAGCGAAAAAGGAACATCTGACAACTCAAGGACTACAAAAACAAAAACTAGTGGTAACACTAACATCCATACGGTATACTTTAGTAAATGGTTATATAACTGAAGAACTAGCAAGAGTGCAATAGAAATGTGAGCCTATCACATGTAAGCTGAGGTTCTATATGTTGACAAGTTAATAATTGAGACAAATTCTTAGTGCACTATACTTGGCATTGAATTATCTCATTTGCATTTGCAAGGGACCTTTGTCGATAGTTGTGGGCCAAGGTAGCCATTAAAGAAGATGCAAGCATGTTATATGCTAATTGTAATCATTGAGCTAACGCTGATTGGTATCTAATATTAATTTGTCGAACAAAATGTAAACAATATGCTTTTCGACTATGCCATTCGATCCTCAATACAAAATACATCTTGTGGGCTAAAATGGGATCTCAGCTCCAAGCTTTAAGGAGTAATAAAAGTGACAACCGATTGAAAGAAAGCAAAATTAAATGTAGCTATAGAAGATATAACTACAAGCTTTGTATGGCAGTATATATTAATCAACAGCAGTAATACCTTCTTTACATGGCAAAATGGTTTTTTGCCAACCCGTTTTTCTATTACTAATAAAGTATATATCATGTTGCGGTTGATATCAATATAGAAATTCGTGATCTTCTAACAATTAAAAATAGAAATTTCTATGAAAAATGAAAAGGAGACTTTCCCTTTCCACCTCTCAAGAAAAAATTACTAATTTTAGGCATAATTGACTTGAATATCTCTAAAGAAAAGTGAGTTTATATAACTTTGAAATGGTTCTCACTCTTCTTTACTACTAATTAAATCATATTGGATTAATAATCCAAGTGTTCTTCATACATACCAAGATGTAATATTCTATCATTATAACCTATAGAAAGAACAATAGAAAAGTAAGAAAAGTCTCCCCATTCAAAGTAGGATCAAGAAATTGAAAAGTTTGTAATAAATCAATGTAGGAACTGATACTTTAGTATTATTTTTAACTAATGAAACAAAAAAAAACACTCTCATTAATAGAAAATGAGAGAGAAAAAAGTCCCACCTTGTTAGTTTGAAGACAATATTCCTTTATGGGGAAAATCATATGTATTCCTTGGTGCAATTGGTGAATGATAATGTCATATGTTTGATCTTACAATAAAAGCTTTGCAGAACAATAAAACTACCATTAATCATGGTAAATCTTAATTATGGAGAACATTGTTTGTTCATCAACATAAGTTTAATATCATTCTCTAATAAAGAAATTAAATTAACAAAAAGAAAATAAACTTAATTAAACTTGTAAACCAATGAACAACTTTTATGATATAAGTGATTTTACATTTTACATTGATATTTGCACGTGATATTGAGATATATGCTAATTATAGTAATGTCATAAAAGCCAACATATTCTATGTACAAGATTCTCCGTTTTACGAGAGTTATACTGTACGCAACTTTTTTATTATATTTTTATAAAAAGACTATTTTTATGACTTAAATCTATGACTTTATAGTTACAAAGGAACAATTAAGTCACCCTCTAATTATAATAATGTCATAATTTTCAAATAAATTTAGTTGATTATTCATAATTTGAGTATTAAATTAAGGAGGATATAAGACCTTTATACAAGAATAAGAAAAATTGTTACATAAGCACACCTAGCAATAACTTAATACTATTGATGCCAATTTTGTTAAGAGCCTATCTGCCCAATGAAAAAGTTGAAAGTGAATCTGTGAAAAGGGTAACCTAACATGCTCATCTTGACATCGCCAAACCGTAAAGCGGTTGTGTGCTTTTTCAGGCCTTGCCCACGCAAATGCATACATAAAACGAAGCTAACCTGTCCTGAGCCCCCAAACCCATGGTACGTGCCATCTTTCTGTTGCGTGTGGGCTTTCCTATGGACATGGTGCCATTGTCAATTATTAATTCCCGCTTGCGCATCTAACAGTAGCTTGGCTTGGTTCGCCGTATTAAAGCGTGTAAAGCATGAAAAAGAAAATAGACTTGAATTGGCCGAATGGACCTTACCAACTAGCGTTCCTTGTGGGCTAGAAATGATCATTAGCCAGGGTATTATGGTCACATAAGTCATATCAACGGATGGTGTAGTTTGGATCATTTGATATGACTTTCTACTGACCTTATCTTTATTTTATTCCGTAGTTTGCGTTGGTTCCAAATGACGATAACATCCCTTATTGACATTTTCATCTTTTCATTCTTAGTTAATATAATCCATAATCCACAAAATTTTTAATGAAAGCCACTTCATTTTTCATTCCCTATTATGATTTTTGTAAAGAGACTGATCTAGCCTTGATCACTAGTCTGAGTGAGGGCAGTTCAGTCATTTCATATTAGGGTATGAATTTATTATTATCTGAAGTCTTTGTTTTTTCCTGCTCTTTCCGTTTCTGATACCCATGGAAAAGGAAAAAACAAAACCAATTATAAATTGATTGAATTCTTTTCACAGTTTACAAAATAGCGACCGCCTTTTTTTTATTTTCCTTATTTAATTTTTTGGTCTCCTGGCTCTTTGGGACTGTTATCATGTTGAGAGAGGTGTGTCTCGCTTCTTCTTCCTGAGCTTCCATTTCTTCTCCTTTCAACTTTTCTCTTTTTTAATTTTTTCTAATATTTTATATGTTTGTTGAAACATAAACCTCTTAGATGAAGGAATAGAGAGAGAGAGAGAGAGAGGTGTGTGATTGCAAACTTTCAGTAGTGCTGCAAAGAGCAAACACAAAGAGAAAGAAAAGGAGAGAGAGAAAGAAAGAGACGACAGACAGAAGACAGCAGCATATATAGAGAGAATAAGAGAAGTGGGAATTCACAAAGCTTTCAATACCGCAGAAGAGAAAACGATATCCGAGAGTTTTACGTCCTTTCATATTCTCTGCAACTCCTAGAGGTATACTTACAAGTGTGTTGTGTTGTGCGTATTAGCTTATAAAGAGATGTACTAGATGGTGAACAAAGCTAATAATAATAAAAATACAGAATTTGTCACAAAAAAGGAGTAACAAAGACCCATTTGATGGTTTTTCTTCTTTCTTTCTCTACCCATCTCCATTTCTTTCGTATCATGGTCTTTTCTTGATATGTGAAGGACTCAAGGTTTAGTCGTTCGAGATGGGTGTTCGTTGTTTTTGCTTCTTGTATCTCTAACCGATCCATGTGGCAGGGGAATTGATAAAGAACGAGCAAAAGCGGTGGTGTATATTTTTACAGGTCGTGATGATCATCATCAAGATATTGATATGGGAATAGCAACTCCTCCACTCCCTCCAATTCTCAAGAGTGCTACTACTCATCACCAGCTAATTGCTCCAATCCCGCGCGACAAGTCAAGTTCTGCTGATTATTCTATGTCCCAACAGGACTACCACCAGCCCATCTTCTCCTTCTCGAATGGCTTTGAGAGAACCACACAAGAACATCACCAACAACAACAGCAGCAACAGCAACAGCAACATCACCACTTAGCACAACAGATCCGAAGAGATAAAATTAGAGTTCACACAGGCTACGAGCAACCCCCACCGCCATTAGTAGGCATCGAAGAAGTGTCCGGTGGCCTTCCGGTATATGAAACCGGGGGAATGTTGTCAGAGATGTTCAATTTCCCCGCCGGTGGTGTACCGGCCACAGCCACCGAATTGTTAGACCAGCAGCTGCAGTCAAATTACCGGACTCAATCACGACAACAACAACAGGTGACCGCAACTAACGACTGGTACGGCAACAACAGGCAAAGCATGATACTAGGAGGATTAGGTCCCTTAGGAGATTCAAAGAATCACAATAATCGAGAGACTACTCTGGCACAACAACATCATCATCATCAACAGATTTCAGCCATTAATGAGGATTCAGCGGCTGCCATGCAACTGTTTCTCATGAATCCACAGCCAAGATCACCATCTCCATCGCTTAATTCTCATCCTCATCCTCCTTCAACTAATTCTTCTACACTTCACTTGTTGTTACCCAACCCATCTTCTTCTCTGCAAGGGTTTGGTGTCTCAGGATCTGGAGGAGGTTTTGGTGCTACTACTGTAATTCCTTCACCACAATTAACATGGGTTCCTGATAGTTCACATGAAGCAGGCAACACGAGTGCTCATCAACTCAATAACCCAAGTGAGATTGGTGGTGTTGTGGAAGGACAAGGACTTTCTTTGTCATTATCATCATCGTTACAACATTTAGAGGCAGCTAAAGCTGAAGAACTAAGGATGGGAGATGGTGGATTGTTGTATTACAATCAAGTAGCTGGAGATTCATCTTCTGGGGCAAGCCAGTATTTAAAGAATTTGGGTGGTCAAATTCATCAACACCAAGCATTGCATTTACAAGGGGCACAAAACCACCAAGTTCATGTTGGATTTGGGGCTTCGTTAGGAGTAGTAAATGTGTTAAGGAACTCCAAGTATGTGAAAGCAGCACAAGAGTTGCTTGAGGAATTTTGCAGTGTTGGAAGAGGACAGCTCAAGAAGAACAAGTTGGGTAGGCATAACTCATCAAATCCTAGCTCCAATATTCCTGGCGGCGGAGGGAGTGGTGGCAGCGGCGGCGGTTCTTCTTCGTCCACGAAGGACCTTCCTCCTTTGTCTGCCGCCGATAGAATTGAGCATCAGAGAAGAAAGGTCAAACTTTTGTCGATGCTTGATGAGGCATGTAACATCTTATCTCTCTCTCTCTCTCTCTCTCGCTTCTCTCAAGTCTCAAGACTCGATCCTTTTTCCATTTTTTAACTTAGTTACTCCATTATTATTTTTTTCAAAACCATGGAGACAGAGACAGACAAAAAAAATTCCGACCAGTTCTTCACTTCTTCATCTATATACTTTAAGGTCATCAAAAACAAAAAGGAGCCGGCTTTGGCAATAAGGTTGCATAAGATCTAGTAGGTAGAGTTGGAGTAATTGTCACTTATGTTTCCGTGAAGAAAGTTTATTAAGCCTTTTGGTTTCACACTGAATGATTGAATAGGTGGGTGTGTTTTGAGTAGTCATTTGACCAAAAGAAAACCTGAGGGACTGCCATTATAGGTTTATGCACCCGGCAAGAAACGATGTTTCTCCTGATTGAGAAGATGACTGTTAAGCCACCATATTACGTAGGGAAATTATGAAGCAACTGTCGCCGAATGTCCATACCCATCATAGTAATGTTTGGGAAAAGAGAAAAACATGACAATGGTGTAATATATAATCTTAGTTGACTTCTGCACCACTAGTTTTTTTCTTTTTCCTTTTCTTCTCTTTCTCTTTTGTTTATGCATAGTGCATACACAAGCAAGCCTGCATTGGGGAAAGAGAGAGTAGCGAAAGAAACACAAGGATATTCCATGTACCCATTAACAATTATTTCACAGTACCAATCTTTGATTCACGCATTTATTCTTCTGTTTTCCTCTAAGAGCAACAAAGTCTTATCATGGAGTGATGTAGTGGTCATAAAAATCCTGGAAGAGGAACTTGTTGTCTTTCTTTCTTTCACTATCACCTTCTGCTCCCCAGTTTCATGAATATCAGCAAACACCATTTCGCATAATCCTATGATTTGTCCCCTTTCTTAAATTATGTTTATCTGCATGATAATAATGTTGATATGATGGTTCTTCTTCTTCCTTTCTAAAGCATGACTCTTGGACTCTTCTTTATATTAATTGCTACAGTGGCTTTCAGCTAAGTCCTTCAATGGTCGATGAATTTAAGGCAGTTAAATCATCATTTGCTTCTTCTACTTCTCTCTTTCTTCTTTTCCTGTTTTTTTTTTCTGTTTTTGAAATGGGGTGTTGAGGGAGACTTTGCTTAGTACGTACAAGAGACATCAACGCTTATCTGAACATTGGGATTGATGAAAATTGATTAATCGTTGTCACTGTGCCCATGCATGTTTTGTCTGAAAATTGCAGGTTGATCGGCGGTACAACCATTACTGTGAGCAAATGCAAATGGTGGTGAATTCATTTGATATAGTGATGGGATTCGGAGCTGCCGTTCCTTACACAGCCCTTGCACAGAAGGCCATGTCTCGGCATTTTCGTTGTCTAAAAGATGCCATAGCAGCTCAATTGAAGCACAGCTGTGAATTACTTGGAGAAAAAGACGCATCTGGGACCTCAGGCATAACAAAAGGAGAGACACCAAGGCTAAGGATGTTAGAACAAAGCCTAAGACAACAAAGAGCCTTTCACCAAATGGGTATGATGGAGCAAGAAGCTTGGAGACCCCAGAGAGGCTTGCCCGAACGATCTGTCAACATATTGAGAGCCTGGCTTTTTGAGCATTTTCTCCACCCGTACGTTAACTTTAACCTCATTTATACTTCCATTATGTCACGAAGAAATCTAAAAAATCAATCCAAGTTAAAGTTAACAGTAGCAATTATTGCTAAAGTTTCAACTATAGATAACGTAATCAACTCTATGATGATAAGTTAACTATAGATACACAAGATCCAAGTAGTGTCTCCTTGTTCTTTTGTCTTTTGCCTTTATATTTTCATTTTTTGGTCGATGGTGATTAAAGTTAGTAACAGCAAACGCAGTGTCCTTGGACATTGTCTCGTCAGCAAAAAAAGCTGTAGAAGTTTTTCTTTTTCTTGCCTGTAACCTTTCCTCTCTTTTGTTACACTATAGGCGTTTAAACCCTTGCAGACCCAGAAATTAAACTCTTATAAAGTATAATTTCACTGGCCACACCTTTCCCTTGTCCCCTTCTCTATCTCTCACATCCTTTATCTATAAGAAGCATATAATTTTTTAAAGAGTAAGTGAGGTACACAATATGAAAGTGATGATCAGTGACTGCAGTTGTCCTCTAAACTACTGCAACCTCTGGTCGCTGCTGCGGTTGGGCTGATCTTTCATCTCTTAGATTCTCACGTCAATGCAGAAAAAGATATCCAGTCTAACATGAAGCATTGCTGTCTCTTTATACGCTTTAGGTAAGATGTATGATGTCATTTTCTGGTCTCTTTCTCAGGTACCCAAGCGACGCTGATAAGCATCTGTTGGCTCGACAGACAGGTTTATCGAGAAATCAGGTTAGTCCTCTCCCCCCCTCTCTCTCTTTATTTATATACACATATGTATGTGTATACCTGCGTCTCTCTCCTGAAATCTGATTTGGAAAGAGTGGGTTTCATGTTTTCTGGTCTACGTGAGAAACAAGTCCTCCCGCCTTAAAGTTTACAAAAGAGATCAGAACTAAAATTAAAAGGACAAAAGAGTTAGACCCAATACAGACTAGTGAGAGACCATCAGTATGATCAGCGTAACTTTTGGGTTTCTTTCTCTGGATTCTTGCATTTGCACCTGAGAAAGATAAATCTGTTTTTGGCTTTTATTTTCATGCGAACTTTTTTTTTGGGTTTTCGGATTGTGCATTGATTCAGTAACTATACAGTGAAAGAACTCTACAGATAGACAAGTCTTTACGAGTGTTTGCAAGTACATTTGGATAAGACATAAAAGTTCTGAATGTCTCTGTGTCTTGAAATGACACCAATTAACCAACCATCCGAGACCGGCCATTAAGACAGTCTCGTGTACCTTGAATCTTAAATCTGTCGTGCTCTTTATGACTGGCAAACAATGATACTTGTCGCATCTATAACCTCCATTATTGATTATTCTTCCAAGTTCCTGTTTAAAAATTTGATTCTTTATTGTCTGTTTTAATGTTTGTGATGAATGATCAACTGTTTGGTCTCGTTCTAAGGTTAGATTAAGAAGACGGTGATTAAAAATAAGAACGTGTAAAATCTAAAATGTGAGGTCACTATGTTGAAACAGGTGCATAGGTTCTATGTCTTTATTTTGGATAATAAATGTCTTAAGTGATGTACAATAGTTATCCAAGCTAATGAACTGTGTTCTCTTTTTAAGGACTTAATTACGAGATGTCCATGGACAACGCAAGCCTTTTCGAGGGTTTGCATGGCNNNTATTATTGCTTGCTATTATTGAACTATGTACTCTTATTCTAGTCAAATATAATCATTAGTGAGAAAAATCATGACTATATTTAATAAAATTACATGATTACCATTTTAATAGCTTTCTAGATCATTAAGATTAATGTTGTTTAAACTATTCTTGCATGCGGGTAAATATTTTAAGATGTGCAAATATAATTTAAACTTTAACGAGAATCACTAAAATAATAGTTCTTTAATCTTTTATTTAATATAATTTTTGTGTATATATTCATATAAAAAGAGTGCCCTAGCCAAGAAAATATTAGTACTTCTATTTTCCTATTCTAGTTGAGTTATTATAGTTATAATGTTCTAACCTCATTAATTAATAGTACAAGTAGAAAGAGAAAGTGATTACCTAAAACGTTTTACAACTTGTTTTGCATATTTGAAACAAATTATAATATGCATGGATCTAATAATTGCCATTTTCCAACCTTCTATGTACCTTCATCGATGCTATAAAAAGCGGTGGATGTTTAGGAGACTTATCCCCAGTGTACCAACAAAGAACACAAATAAGGTGTTCAATATTGAAATAAATTGCCATTCTTGTTCTAGGCATGACTTTAAAATCATGCATGCATTGCATATACAATTTTGCTATATTGGAATGACTAGACTACTAGACAAAGTTGTTCTATTAAATTTCTGCCCACTATGCTAACCTAGGTTGATGGTATTGGGATTTTAGGTATCAAATTGGTTCATTAACGCGAGGGTCCGATTGTGGAAACCCATGGTAGAAGAGATGTACCAACATGAGGCTAAAGAAGAGGACTCAGGTGGGGGGGACAGTAGAGAAAAGAAGCCAAACAACAACAACAATGGTTCTGCACAAACACCAATGCCTACGGCTACTACGACGACTACAACAACAGCATCCACGACAACACCAGCTGCAGCCACAACTACAAAACCACCAACCTCACCAGCAGGCAAAAGATCCGAAATCAATGCCATGGATAGCGACCCTTCACTTGCCATCAATACACAGTGCTTCTCGGCGAACCAAGCCAGACTCTCCACCACCTCCGCCACCACCAACACTGAGTTGGCGCCACCACTCCCACCACCTCTTGGCCAGGCTTTCCATGACTTGTCGGACGAAACTTGTCGCCGTGGCAGCATGGTTGCAGCTGATCATCACTACGGGACCACCTCTGGCAATGCCAACGCTGCTGCAGATATTGGGTCTACACTCGTAAGATTTGGGACCACACCCGCTGGCGATGTATCTCTTACTCTAGGGCTACGACATGCGGGGAACATCCCAGAGAAGAGTTCTGGTTTCTCTCTTAGAAACTTTGGGGGCTGTTAATTAATCAATCAATTAATTTAATAACTTGAACACCTTTTAAGCAAAAATATTTAAAATTTTCATCTTTGGTTTCTTTCTTAAAACACATTTCTTTTTTTACTTTCCTTGGATGAAAAAAAAGAAAGACACATAAATATGGTAAATGTAGCACACTAGTTAGCTAGAGTTATATGGGGTACTGTAATTGTGTATAGTATATTGTTTTTATATGTATTTAAGGTTTCCATACCTTAATGTGTATTAGAATAACATGAAATCATAAGTTTTGTGAACAGAAGGGACAAGGAAGTTTGGAGTGAGTCAGTGCATAGAACTTACTTTAAAATGGAAGAATATTGAAGCAAACGTGTCTTTGTTATTACCTCTACATCTTTTATATTTTGTAATAGTGACAAAAATGATAGAGACGGGCTATTTATATATATGCAAAACCTTTTGGCTGTTTTGAGTACACAGTTGAAATCTGCGTACTGTTTTCATGACTGCAATTACTTGTTTTATCAAATCAGGAATCTAAAGATAGGAGGTGAATATGAATTAAAGACACATCAAATTGTTATCTTTATTGGTGCAACTAGTCCCTTGCCTATTTTTCTCTTCATTCCTTTCTAATCAATTCTGCCAAATGGTAGATTTTCAAAACTCTAGCGATTTCATGTAAATCTACATGTTGGATATAACATGTTCAATTTCTTCCATTGGCACACCGGACCAAAAGTTACGTAAGTTGGCCAAATCGAATATGGTGCTATTCTAGCTTAGCTATAGTTGTTGCCCTACTCCAAGAAATGAAGATAAGGAATAAGAATGAAAGTGAAGATATGTATTTTTTTCCATCTTTCAATTAATTCAGCATAAATTCTTATATTCTTCTCCCTTATAATTGTTCGTTTTTTATCTGCTAAAGGGTTTAATAAGTTTTAGTCATCTTAATCTCAAATCTTATAATTAAGAAAAAAGTTCGAATATAAAAAGATTTGGAGCCGGTTCGTATGACCTTAGTATGATTTTGAACTTGTCGAATATATATTAATATTCGACGATCAATATTGTCATTTTCCAAAATAATTACCAAAAAAAGGAAGGTTATTAGCTAAATGGTGGGATATATGCCTACAATGGAACTGCTAGATTGTTGAGAGAATTTATTCTCTTAAAGAAGCCATGGAGACACTTTTGAGGGTCTGCTTCATAGTATGTTACAAAATTCGTTTGGAGTGCACTTCCCATGCAAAATCTTGTTAATTGTCATCACTACTCACTCTACCACCAATTAATTAGTATGTAATTCAGAGAAAATGTTGTCTTTTAATGTAAAAGATCTGAAACATCATCACCTATTATCTACAATGAAACGCATCCTCCAACATGACACATGATCGAAGTACGGCTAAACAGCTAGATAGAGGTGCTTTAATTAGTCGTCACCGCATAAATGCAGAATGATATATATCAATTTAAGGGCATAAAAGTGGTGTTTCACTCGATGAAATCAAATTGTCATTCAAGATAATTATGGATGGAACACGGTCAAACGTTGTTAACTTGAAGACTCTGTGCTCTTGGAACTAAGATTGCAGCTTGCAGGTCCTAACTCTAATAGGTAGAATGGTAGGTGGTAGGTGGTGTTATGTTAACTGGATAACCAACGCAATCAAAATCTCTGAGGTTGAGGGTTTCTTGAAACCCAAGACATTAGTATGCAAAGCAACAAGTACGCTTTACCTAATACCTTGCTTTTCTTCCTAGGAACACTTCAATACTTAACCCCAATATTGTTATTTGGACTTACTAATTAAGTTGTTCTACTGCAACGATCATTTCCCTTTTGAATCTTAAGTGTACGTAATTTATAAAGGAATGAATTTGACAATCAAGCCCTTTAGACTGATTAAATTCTAGTTGAAATATTATTGTACCAACCATAACTTTGTGACACGAACCTTCTCTTTTATCGTAGCTATTAAAATTTCAACAAAATGAAAAAAAAAAAATAGTAAAGAAAGGAATGGATCGATCATACGATATCCTTTCTAGGCTTTTAATTTTTTGAGCTTTTTAGAATACAATTATGTGGGGATGAACAAAAAGCTGAGAAAGATAATGGAAGTGATATAGACGGTGTATATACTAATTTAAAAGATTTATCTTTTCTAAGAGGGCAACATCTTCAAATTAAACCCTCCATGTATAATTGGTTACACTTGTAAATTCTAGTTTGTTTTAAAGCTGAAGGGCCAGTTGGTATACACAGGAAATAAATTTGGTGTTATCCAATGGAGGAAATAAATTTGGTGGTATCCAATGGAGAAGCAAGAGTGAGTTCTCATAGTTGAAAGTCACTTGCTTGATGTAAGAGCATTATCATGTAAAGTCTAGGAAAAAGAGAAAGAAGAGCCTAGAGAGTTTCTGGTGGTGATACTATAGTGGAGGACTGTTGATGATTTTGATATACATATTCTTTCAGAAATTCATTTTTCTTCGGGTTGTTTGTTATTAATGTTGTCGCTTTTTTTTTGTTTTTTTGGGTGGGAGGGAACCTGAACATCTGGTCCTATGGTCTATGGAGATTGGCTGAAAACAAGAGTCCCACTGCCCTCATCAGAATGGTTTCTTTGTCTTGCCTGGGACACGCACATTTCAAATTTAATGTGAAGAAGCAGACAACAAAATTATTTTATGAGTTTTTTAATAGAATTTCTTTATTTATATAAAAGAAGGAGATTTTGGAGTCACCCACTTCAGCTACATTAGATACAATGACAGGACAACTTCAACTTTTGTTAGTGGACCCCAATCTTAAAAAGTAAAATTGCTGGATTGAGAGCTACCCGTCAGATCTAATCCAAGGACTGACTACAACCTGTTAGATAGTGCCCACATCAGATAGGAATCCATGATGAACTTCTTATTTTGTTTTTAATTTTTCCTTTTATTTGGGCTCGGGCCCATCTGAGTTTGATTGATAACAAAAATACGGTTGATTGGGTGATAGGGTCACCGGTGGATTGGCCAAAGTTGTGAATATTACACCCGATTTGGTATCGAATTGAGTTCTATTACGGTATTGTATTGATATCGGTCAATATCAGGTATAGTTTCAGGTAATTTTTTAAATTTATAAAATAGTCCTTGAAATTTTTTAAAATTTGCGAAATAGTCCATTGATATATTGTACAGTTGTATACTGTATACTTTACAAGTTTACATTAATTATATTTT